>PVIH01022383.1:0-27311 GCA_004025045.1 Sigmodon hispidus | reverse complement strand
ATATTTAGGAAGTGGTGGCCTGTGCCAATTTGTAGAAGTGTATTTCCCACTTTCTTTTCTATCAAGTTCAAAGTGGTTGGGGTTAAGTTGAGGTCTTTGATCCACTTGGATTTGAGTTTTGTGCAGGGTGACAGGCTCGGATCTATTTGCATTTTTCTACACACTTCCTTCCAGTTATGCCAACACCATTTGTTAAATAGACTATCTTTTTTCCATTGAATGTTTTGGGCCTCTTTGTCAAAGATGAGGTGTTCATAGGTTTTTGGGTTAATATCTGGATCCTCAATTCTATTCCATTGGTCCCCAAGTCTGTTTTCATGCCAGTACCAGGCTGTTTTTATTACTGTAGCTCTATAGTATAGCTTGAAGTCAGGGATGGTGATTAAGCTTTCCCCACCAAAATAAAGAAGGCCAGATTAAGATGTAGAGGGGACTTGGGACTTGCAAATGGCACAAAAGAGAAAGGATTCATACTGAAGAGTAATAAAGTGCACAGTCAAAGGAAGACAAGGCTGTGTGGAGTTTTCCCATCCACATTCAGTTTCTTGGATCAAGATGTGAGACAACATTATGGATAAAGGGCTGAGATTTTTTATAAGCTTGTAGCACAGTGGTGATTACTGTGTCATTGGTCTCTAAGATGACTAGAAAAGACTTCAGCTGTTTGAGGGGAAAAATGTATGAAAAAATACTGTATCTAGAATGGATTGTAGCATGGAGTGATTGCTGGAGGGTAATGAAAACTGGCTGAAGCACAGCACCTATGGCCATAAAAAGGGAAAGACAGAGCTAAAGTTGATAAAGAAAAGAACAGACAACATTATTAGTATAGAAAGCAAAATCTGTTTTCTCTCCTTCTCTCCAGGAAGATATTGTGGGGAAGAGTTTATTAAATATTCTTCTTGATGAAGAAAAAGAGGAAATATCTCAGAAGATTGTTCTTAATCTTCCTTTGGCAAAATCAGGTATGTATACATAGTTTTTTTTTTTTACTTTAATTTTGGAATTTTGAGTGACAAATAATGCAGTTGAATAATTTTTTACTCTCTTACCCCTTAGCAATTTTCTAAAAAAAAAATTAGTTGCTATAGCTGCTGATTATATATTGATTTAAGTTTGTTGCTTATAATATCCAACATTATGTTTCTAATATTATAAGACTTCTTTCCTATGGCGGAGTGGGAAGGAGCTCAGGGGCTTTCACCATCCGCTGAGGTGCTAGTGACTGTTGGAAGTAAGTAGATTTTCTTTAAGGATTTAGACTCTGGCAGACTGACCATGATCTAAGACAGTGGTTTATAACCTTCCCAATGTTGTGACCCTTTAATACAGTCTCTCATGTTGTGGTGACCCCCACCCATAAAATTATTTTCATTGCTACTTCATAACTGTAATTTTGCAACTGTTCTAAATTGCAATGTAAATATGTGTGTTTTCCAATGGTCTTAGGTGACCCCTGTGAAAGGGTCATTTGTTACCCCAAAGGAGTTACAACCCACAGGTTAAGAATCACTTCTCTACTGGATGCTTCACATTCAAAAGTATATGAGCAATACAAATTAGAATTGTGTGTTTTTTGGACACAAAGTTTGGAAGGACTGAGTGGGGATGTGGAACTAGATCAGGGAGGAGCTGGGAGGAGTAGGATATGAATATGATCAAAATACATCATATGCATATATGAAATTCTCAAAGAATCAAAAATACTTTATTGAAAAATTATCCCCAACCCTGTTTTATTCTTTACCCCAAACCCTAATTACAGCAGTATTTATCTAATTGTACTAGTGCTATATAAATATCACTGTGCTAGTACTCTATTCTACATCTGATATACTTGTGAGTGTCAGAATTCATAGAAAGTTATGTTCTTTAAAATGTCACCTTGAGCAGGGTGTGTTGGTATAGATGTTTAATACCAGAACTCAGGAGGCAGTCAGATCTCTGTGAGTTTGAGGTCTTTCTGGTCTATAAAACAAGTTCTAGGACAGCCAGGACTGCATGGAGAGACCCTCTCCCAACCCAAAAAAAAAAATGTTGTTTTCACTAAGAAAGGCTTTAATTGTCTGAAATAATCCATCTAACTATATAATTTTCTTTCTTGCTTTCTTTAGTTGGAAGGCTTATTGAATTTTGCTGTTATGTAAGAAAAGGAAATGTAGGCCGGGGTGCCCAGGTAACATATGATTACAAAGACACAAACAAAGGCGAGGACACATTCGAGTATGTGAAATTTATCTTGTACCTGCAGGATTCTTATGATGGTAAGCAACCCACCCCATGATTTTCAAGTGATGTTTAGAAGTGATGTATTCCTGATTGCTAGCATACATGTTCTTGTATTATTGGTATTTACAATATCTCTGATATCCCTACACTCACAATTTATGGCTACATTAAAAAAAATAATAGCAAAATTTATAAGTCTGAGTCAAATAGAAAATGGTGGATTACATTGGTAAAGGATGGCTGTTTTCTCTTACAAAACAAAATAAAATTTAAAATCTAAAAAAAAAAAAAAAGCTTAAAGAGAACTCCATGACTACCCAAAGTTACAAATGGATTTTGTAGTTTGTAAATTATACTACAAATTTGATTAACTGGGATCTACAATTCTAATACGCTATCAAGGACAAATACATAAAATATAAACACTAAAGTTGTGTATACTAACCTGGAGAAAGATATTTGTCATCTCTTTAAAATTATGCTATTTCCATATTTTTGTCATGTGTACTATGGGGCCTAGTATATAATTTTGAGGTTTAAGGGGGTGCAGGCTGAGATATCAACATATGTAATTAAAAATTAACTGCTTCAGAGCCATAAAACATCTAAGTAATCAGAGATAAGATATTCTTTGTGCATTAGGTACCCAAGTGCATGTTAAAATATTTCTCATGCTTCTTGAAAGTTAAAGGTAAAATATCTTTAAAAACACTTGGATACATTTATGTACACTTACACATACACACACACACACACACACACACAGAGACACACATACACACCATATTTCCTTTAGATACTATCAAAACAATCCATAGAGCAATAGCTAAAGATTGACATCAGCAAAAGTTCACATTTGATTTTCAGTATGACTGTTTGATATTTTCATGGTAACCATCTGGGGAACTGGAATTTAAGGGAAGGAAGGCAAAGAAAATCCCATGGCTCAGAATCTTGAAAAATGTCAATGGGATGATAAAGAGTATTGTAATGTGGCAGTTGTCTGTGTCCTTCTTATCTAGAATAAATTTTAATCATTGCTATTGTATCTATCACCCTTAGAGTCATTTGTATTTTTTGGAAACTACGGTCCTAATAGCAGAAACATTTGGTCATCATCTCCAAGGCTGTTATGGGAGCAACAGTACTATCTTGTGGGAACCATTTCAGTTCTTCGTACATGGGCTGAATCAGTGAGTATGCTGTATGTTTCTTTCAGTTTCAAGAGCACATCACTTTCACTTCCACCTCTGAACATCAATGCACAGAAAGTCAGTATTCAGTAAAGAAAGAACAACTTGTATATTTGTCCATGTAAGAGCAACTCTGTTTTATTTTTAAATTTAGGTAGTTGATTGTAAAGGCTTTTAACCTTTCAAAGGAAAAGCTAGTTTTTAGAATCCAAGTTGTAGATTGAAATTCTATTACTTTATTCTTTCTTTTTCCATTTTTTATGAATGAAGTAATTTTTTATCCATGCATCCCTTTGTTCAGACTCCCTTCCTCCTCCCACCCATCCCTAGTTTATTCTTTCAATAACATGGAATACTTCTCATGTTCCAGATATTGTGTTAAGTGCCAGGGAAATACATACAGGCAGACAGTAAACAAAATATTGATGACAAATATTATAGAGGTGAGAATTGGTAAGATATCTCTGGTGGTTTGTGTTTAGAGTACAGGACCCCAAGGGTGATAACAAGGGCAATCTAGGAAGAGAGTGTCTTGAACTCAGTTTGGAGAAATTGAAGGAATAAAATTGGTTATGTCACTCAAATTATGGAAAAGAGGTAAAGGGATAGTGGAGGCAAGCAGGGGATAGATTGTATAGAATGTTGCTATATGTATTAATGCATATGGGATTTATGCTAAGTACACTGACAAGCAGAGGAATAGTATGATAGTTATTGAAATCACCAGACTTCTTTATAGGTGGATCATGAAGCATAAAGAAACAAGAATGGAGCTAACCAGATGTGGATGGCAGGTATAGACTGATTGTAGTCACAGGGATGGAAATTCCAGGATTTGGGATGAATGGAAACACTATCAGCAGATACAGGCTAGACTAGAACAGTGTAGACTGTGCAGTGTTGGTGGCCTAGATTATGAGCTTTGTTTGGCCTGTGGAACATGTTCCTATTGTGATGACACAGTAGATTGATAGTTCTAACATTAGAACAAACCACTTCTCTGTATTGCAGACAGTAAGGTTAAGTGGTATACAGGGAAAACTGAAGAATGTTGGTATAATTTGATTGTTTCATTAATTCTTCCTTTGTACTAACCCTCTTGGATCTTAATTCCATCATCTGGCATGAAAATACAGACTTCTACAATGCAAGACTCAGGCCCAAGGTCTACTTGTTCTTCTGAGAAACAGGGAACAAATCTCACTTGACTCACCCATGTCCCAGTAGTCTCCATCATAAAACCAGAAGTCTTTTTGTGATGTTCTCCAGTTTTTCTCTCTGCCACTCTAGGATAGTGTTTCTATATTGGTGGATATTTTGAAAGACAAATCTTAATAGAACACAGAAATAGTAGTCAGATAAGTCTTTACAGTATAATTGTATAAAGTAGTGAGCAGTGAACTTTAGTCAAGGTGAAATTATCCTGTATCTTCTAGTGTTAGACTAAACCATTGTATGTGTATATATTGCTTTCATACCTGTAAAACCAGTGACTTCTTCACACTGACATGTGGATCAGTTGTAACTTGAATTTGTAATATATGCAATAAATGGCAGGTAATTTTTAGTATACAGATATATTGACGTGCCAATTAGAAGGCTTGGAGAGGGTGTAGTTTTATTCTGTACAAGGCTGTAGGTTTGACTCTCAGAGATTCCAAATGATAATGGCAATAATGGAAATCAATATGCTCATTTTTCTTCAGGAACGTCCTGTTGAAATTCAACCTGCTGTTATAGTTGTTGACTCAGATGATGACAATAACATACAGTACCAGAGGTAAGAGATATCATGGCTGTAAGTAATACAGAGCTGAAATCTACTTTTTGATAAATAAAACCAAAAAATAGAACATATAAAGACTTTAATGAATATAAAATGACCAATTTGCTGGTCTGCATCTATCTTAAATTTAGTATGATTTATAGTTTTCCAACAGAATACAAATAATTCTTATTTTTAATTTTTAAAATATTTAATTATCTTAAAAAGTGCACATTTTCTTGACTACATGTCTATTTGTGGGTGCATTTGTGTATACCACCACCCCCAGCTTCTAGATCTATGTATTTTAATATGTGTAAGTAATCATGTAATCAGTATCTGTTACATTATTTTCTAGACTGGTCCAATAATTATCCTAGAAAAAAAGTGACAGAAAAAAAACATACAATATACATTTGAAGATGTGAGGCCAATTCTTGGGACTCATATGGTAGAAAGAGAGGCCTGATTCCTCAAAGTTTTCCTCAGTCCTTCACACAAGTGATATGTATGAGTGAAGATATGCACACACAAAAAAATTAATATTTTAAAAGTATAAATATTGAAAGCAGACATAGTAGCATTTGGCATATGCAATAAGGAAAATCAGTAGCTTAGAGTTATCCTGGCTGTCCTGGTACTCACTTTGTAGACCAGACTGGCCTTAAACTCACAGAGATCTGCTTGTCTCTGTCTCCCAACTATTGGGATTAAAGGCATGTGCCACTGTATCCAGCCTGTAAGACAGATTGAAGTTGCCTTAAGATTTCAAGAAAAGCCTAAATTTACCCTTGAAGTCAGTTCTGCCAAGACAAGTAAATTTAAGGTGAAAGATAAACATCTGAAGCACTTGGGAGACACAGAGGTACCAGGCTGCTTACTATTTTTTAAAAAAATCACAGATAGGGACATATGGACAAAATGTAATGATATTCTACAGCCCAGGCACCTGGTTGAGAAAAAGTCAGTGATGGCATAAAGTTTTCAGTCTACAATGAATGACTGGTTTAAAATGAGGGAAAGGGGGAGTCTGGTTCTATAGTACAGCTGTCTGTTGGGCTGCACCCAGAAGCCCAAAGCCCCCAAAGCTAGCCACGACCTACTTTTGAATTCTGCTCATTTGTAAATTTACAGTGGGAACCTCTACTGAGACTAAAAGTGGATTAGTGGTTGCCTCTGGAAAGGTATTGTGTGTCAATTGGGACAGAGGGAAATGACTACTAGAACAGTATAGATTTTTTCTGAGATATGAAAAGGTTCTTAAAGTCTCGGGGGGTTGGAGATTTATCTTAGTGCTTTGCCCAGCAACTGCAAAGCCCTGAGTACAGCCACTAGCATGTAAATGAATATGATTTGTGCTGGCAACATACTCATGAGACATCCACTGAAACTTGTTCAGCATACCAATGGTCATACCTTTAAATAAAATTGATGTCCCCTTCCACAGAAGCCTCCAACTGTCAACAGTATCTCAAGTTAGGGTTAGAGACTTATGAGCTCCTCCCCATTCCATGTACTATTGACTGGCCTGACCTTGTATAGGTCTCATGCAGGCCATACTACTACCATGAGTTCATGAGTGTAGTGTCATGATCAAGATGATGCTGTTTCATCCTTGATCTCTAGTTCTTACAGACCTCTTGTCCTACCTTCTGCAGTAATCCCTAAGTCTTGTGTGGCAAGTATCATATAGATGTACCATGTAGGTCTAAACACTCCATTAACACTCTCCTGATTTTTGACCAGTTG
Organism: Sigmodon hispidus; assembly: GCA_004025045.1. Taxonomy (NCBI): domain Eukaryota; kingdom Metazoa; phylum Chordata; class Mammalia; order Rodentia; family Cricetidae; genus Sigmodon; species Sigmodon hispidus. The sequence continues at coordinate 20,375 of PVIH01022383.1, read as the reverse complement.
TGAATCTCTATGCTAACCACTAAATGCTGCACAATCTGAGAGCTACACTAATCCATTGACATAAAGATATGAATTTAGTGGGCAGTATGGTACTATGTCCACTTATCCAAATAATGGGAAGTAGATTCACCCTTGGGGGCTGGTGAGCTGCCCAGCCTTGTGTCCTTGGTTACCTTTTTAGTACTAGATATATGTTTTTTCCTCCAGATGTGTGGCCTACACACATTATTTAGAAATTGGTTGCTTGTCCCCATAGCATTTATACCACTATTGAAAACATGAGAATATCTTACCATGACAGTCATTATTGTTGATCACAGTGTTCACAGCTGGTAAGACATTGATGAAATTTTTTCCTCCATTTTTATCCATCAACCTATATAACTCCTTCCAGTGTTATGAAAATTAGCCATCATACAAGAAGATTCCTGGACAGTACACAAAACACATTTTGATAATGATTTCTTTATTGTTTTATTAAGGATTTTAAAACGACACAAGAGGAAAGAAATTAAAAAGAAGTGCCAGACTGAAAATTTGAATGTTGAATGTCCTGAATCAGTCAACGAAGTATGTACACCAATAGCCATTGAGTAGAACCCTGGGCCTTTATCTCTGTAATGTTATTATTCATTTAATATGTGTTGCCAACATAGAAAGACTTTCATTTTGGCAACTGTCTTGTGAACATGACAATGATCTACAGTATGCTTTTTTTCTTACTGTAAGTAATGGCCATTCTTAGAATAGTTCCTGTGATAACCTAGAAAAAAAACCAAGCTAAGCTCCTTTCCAGACATCATTAAAAGTTTTTATTTTTGTATTTTATAAAAGAAGTTTGAAAATTGGGCATTTTGGCTAATGCCTGTAATGCTAGAACTTGGGGCACTGAGGTAAGTGGATGGCTGCAAATTTCAGGCCAGCTTGTGCTATAATAGTGAGTTCCAGGAAAGCCTGGCCTAAAAAGTGGGACCTTGCTTAAAAAAATGTTTATCAAGGCATTGGGAAATGCTCAATGGGTAATAGAGCTTCTTGTGTGAGCACAAGTATTCAAATTCAAGTCCCCAATACAAACACAAAAATCTTGGAGTAACTGCTCACACTTGTAACTCTTAACCACATAGAGCAGTGGTTCTCAACCTTCCTAACACTGTGACCCTTTAATATAGTTTCTTATGTTGTGGTGACCTCCAACTATAAGATTATTTTTGTTGCTACTTCATAACTGGAGCTTTGCTACTTTTATAAGTTGTAATATATTTTTTGAGATGAGGTTTGCCAAAAGGATCATGATTCACAGTTTGAGAACCACTGCTATAGAGCATGGAGACAAGAAAACTGTTGGAGCTTGCTGAGTGCCAGCCCTAGCTCTATGTTCAGTAAGAAATTTTGGCTCAAAGGAATAAGATAGTAATAGAGCAGGATACCCAGTATCATTCACAGGCATATGCATTCACACACACATACACACACACACACACACACACACACATACACAGTAGAGGAGTCTATTGATCTGTTTGCTGTACTTGGCTCTATGAGGAAACTTCACACTATATTACACATCCTGTTGTGGGTTGTGCAAGATCACTAATTACCTTTACTTATTCCTATCATTTTTTAAAAAGCATTTCATCATTGTCACTCATTATTCATTGCTAACAAGTGTGAATCCATTAGGGATAGATATTAATACAAATATAAAACGTGGCCTTCCTCTTGGTAATCTGAAACTCAACTCCAACACAATATTGCAATACAACTTTAAGAAGAGAAGTACAGAAGAACAGACATTTCCAAGTGGTACTTAATGAAGTTGTCCTTCCTTCCTTCCTATTCCTTGTTGCATGTAGCCTTGGTGATTTTATGCACCTACCACAGAAGGATGGCCTTTTCTGATCTCTGTGCATATCAGGCACATAATGGTGTACAGACCTCAAAAGTAACACATTTGTACATGTGAAATAAAATAAGTAATAGCATATGCTAAGCCTGGAATTTATCCCAGTGTTAAGCACTGACATAGGATACGCTATACAAGCACAACAGAGTAAGAATGTCTGCCTCTGTAAAAGTTCTTATGCTGAACCCAGCATTTTGTTCAGAAAGGTATGAAGCAGAGAAAATTACAATATTAAATAGATATAGAAGACAGTGGGAGACAATACTACACTTGAACTTTAAACAAAATGATACTGAGCAAGATGAATGGCAGTCTAATATTAGCTCATCAGAATGCATATCTAAGTAATACAAAGGTTGTCATATTTCCAATATTGTATTAAGAAGTACAAATCACAGAACACTTGAGCTATCAGGTTGTGCCTGTTTCCTGAGGTTGAGATGCTTTGTATGATCCAAGAAATGAGTTTCTAAAGGAAAAATTGCAGGAGATCTAAGTCCTAAGCCACTCCTACCCAACCAAATCAACCACCACTATGAAACCAAGCTAAATGTTTAGTCAGAGATGTATGGAATTTGACTTATGAACATATTTTATATAAAGAGTGGCCCATGGGCTTTTCAAAACGAATCAGCTTATTAAGGAAATAGAACTATACCAGTCATTAGAAATAAAAGATGCAAATTCCTAATTTATCAAGCAAGGTCTGGCATGAGGTTTTTATTTTTTGAAGATCATCAAAATTGTGACCATGAAAGCCTCAGAAGATGGCTTAGTCCATAAAGTGCTTGCTTTGCACATACAATGGCTTGAAATTATTCCCATAACCTACCTCAATATGGTGTCTAATGACATGGTGCTATGTACTTATAATTCAAGTGTTGAAGAGGAAAGGACAGGTAGATCTCTGAGGTTTTGTTGTCTATCCAGACTAAGTTGCCCAGTGTGAGAGACCTGATACCTGTGGTTTTCATATAGCTTCCAAATGCATGTTCACATGTGCACAAGCAGGCATGCATATGCATGTGTACACACAAACACACACACACAAACACACATAAAATTATTTGTTAAACAATTCTTTTCTCTTTCAATTTTAGTATGTCCTAAGCTGATGCTAGGCTATTTTAAATACTCTTGCTGAACAACATTCACTTCTGCTATGTCGGGCTGTCACTAAGAGCAAAAACTCGCATTTGCCACATGGTCATGAGCTGCCATGTGACTGGTGGGAATCAAGCCCAGTTTCTCTGGAAGAGTAGCCAGTGTGCTTAAGCACTAAACAATCTCTCCAGTCCCCATTAAATTATATTTTAATCTTAGAGAACTTTCAGTTTCAGGCTAGTTTCTTGTTAACTAGCTTGATCCAAAATTCAGCATCCATAAATGGTTTAAAGAAGCTTTTGATCAAAACATAAACAGCCTTAGGTAAACTGACAGCAATGGGTTCTTTTTCTACACCCAAAATACTCTTAGTGATACAACCCCACTTAAACATCGTAAGATATTAATCATCTCTCATTTGGCTTTCACTTGTTTGAAGCATACTCTGCATATGCAGGAACTCTGGGAAAACCCAACAGTGGCTACTGCCCCACAGCCTTTGAAGCTTAGGACCTTGCAACAATATTTTAAGGATATATATGAGGATTTTGTGCTGGATTTTCAATTGACTGAAATATGTTTAAGATTTTGTCTAAAATCTGGAGTTCTGCCTGTGTTTTCATTTATTTGTATTTTATTCTATCTGGTTAGTGAAATGTGTTATTTTCTTTTGGAAATTCAGGTTGAGATTGTAGATATTCAACCAGCCACTCAGCAAATGCCATTTGAATTAGTTCAGGTCAGGACACCATCTCGATCAAGTACATGCACAAGTGTAAGTGTGAATACAAGCACGAGCACAACCACAAGCATTTCATCCACAGATGTTGCAGCAACATCAAGTAAGTACAACTTGAATGTGGACTAAATAAATGGGACTACCATTTCAAGGTGGTTGCAAGGTTTAAAATAAAAAGTGCCTAGTTTATAACGGTGTAAAATCACAGGTGTCAAGTCCAACTTTGCTCATTTTCTGTAATTTTTTTGAGAGTATAATTTCATGGCAATAAAATATGTTCTCACATATTCAAGCAATCAGGGCTCTCACACATTTTAGAAATCTCAGCTAGAAATGTGCAGACTTTACTCTTTTCTGTTGAATTAGTATTATTCACTTGCTTTTGATTTTAATACTGCACACATTGTGATAGGCCCATCTTTAAAGAAATAATGTTTTATCATTTATGTCCATGCAATATATTCTATGGAAGCAACATGTTTTTGTTGACGTTTTGAGGACTTGATGTATAATTCACCCTGTCCTAGAAGTCACAGCAATCTTTTTACCTCTGAGTTCTGGGATGACAGAATTACAAGCATGTGTCTGCCAAAAAATTTTAATGCAGGTACAGGGGAAATGTTTAATCCTCAAAAATACTGCTGTCCTTTGTATGTATTTCAATAACAAAGTCCTAATTACATAATTGGATAAAACTGCAGCACCTTTTACCATGCGGCTTTTATTGTAGAGATTTGTATTGTGGAATTTTCATGCATTAACCTTTTATTTTGTTCTTTTATTTTTCTCAGTTCCAGATGTAGTTTTAATGTTTAAGTAGTTTATCGTAACAGCACTTCCATTATCTTTGTCAGTTTCAAAGCTTTATTCCAAACTATCCTTTGAAAACAGCATAAGGGCATGCGTGTATGTGTGTGTGTGACTATTTTTTTTATATTTACCTAAGCAGTGATTCCTCTTAATGCACTTATCTGGATTTACCTTGTAGGTTTGTTCTGTGGAATTATATTAATATTAAGCCCAACAAATTCTTATAAGCTTTCACAGCTGTCCTTTACAGTCAAAGGAGCACACCTAGATATCTAGCAACAAATACTGATATTGAGGAGCTTCTGAGTCCCTTTATAGGTCTTACTGATATTTATTGTCTTCATTTGGAACAAGATAATTGCAAATATACTATTAAGATTCAAAAGTGATTTGCAAGTGTTCAATAGTAGAAGAATTTAGTAAAAAATCTGAACACTCAAGAAACTAGAATTTTCTAAAATTGCTAAAATGGAGAATCTGTAACTAATATAATGGTTGAAGCGAAGTTTGCTTGTGTCTATAGCATTGTGGCAAGGTGTTGTACAGAGAAGTTGGGAGGTCCTGGCCAGTCACACAGCTTGATCCTAATGATTATATTTTTTTTTTCAGTTTGAAATAATTTTGGACCTAGAAAAAAATTTCAATGCAGTACTCAGGAGATAGAGACAGAAGGATAGGAGTTCAAGGTTATCTTGTCCACATAATAAGTTCAAGGCCATTATGTGATTCATGAGACCCTGTCACAAAAAATAAAATAATTTGAGATGAAAGAACAGTACAGAGAACAATGGACAAAGGAGAAAAATCTTAGCCATTTTATTCTGATCATCCTAATGCCACACATTACATAAACAAAACACCATTGTGTTTGATGTGTGTTCCTAATGTGAAGTCTTTTCCATCTGACTTCTGTTGTAAAAAGTTTCATACTTTTGGGCCTGACTCTGAGGTTCTGACCCACTAACTGCAGACCTGCAGACTCACAGAATCACACAAAAGCTTCCATTATTTTTATGCTGATTGACCTAGGACCCAGACATATAATTTGCTAACTCCTTCATTTCAACTCAACCCGTCTTGTTCAGCACTGTGGCAGCTCTGGGGACTCTAGAATCTGTGTTGTCTCTCTGGTGGCTCTGTGTCTGGCATCTGTCTCTGTTCTTCCTGTACTCAGAGTTTTCTTAGCCTGGTAGCCCCACCCACACTTTCTGCCTGCCTTTTGTCCAATCAGCTTTTATTAAACCCATAGGCGGGACAATTATTTAAAATGTAACATCAGCTATAGGCTTCTTTCACTTAGAAACGTAGAGTTGACTTTCCTTTTTTTATTTTGTATTTATCAAGAAAAACAGTAAATTGAATTTAAAATGCTGATAAGTTAATAATAACTATAAAGAAAATAAAAATCATAAGCATGACTTATCAAGGGTGATAATGCAAATAATTTGCTACACATAAAATTACTTTGTGTTCAGCTTTCCCTCTGGATTGTTTTTTCTATCCCTGTATATCCCCATTCAGGGTCCCTTCCCCCTCCCACCACATCAGGTCATTTTTTCTTCTCCACAACTCCCCATCCCCTCCCTGGGCAGGCTGCAGACAGTCCCATGGTCCCACTGATCCAATAATACTTAGTTCAGTCTCCACTCCTGGCAAATCTAGTTTTGTCCTCCCTCCCTCAAGAGTGAGTCAGGTGTTCCTATAGGTGGAATGGGATACGAAGGGTCAGTCCAGGGTGTAAACAATGATCTACTCCCTTTTATTGCCCTTTATGAATGTACTACAGGGTTTTAACCTATTCATCAGCAGAAGGACATCTGGGTAGCTTTCAAACTTTTGACAATTATGAATAACATTATTACAAACATTTTCTCAGAAGTTTTAAGTGGAACTTTCAGTTTGCTTGGGTAAATTCCTGACTGCAAGATTTCTAGGTCAAATAGGAAGTATGTCAAATGGATTTTCAAAATGTCATAATTCATTATTTTCTTCCATATTTTGCTTACTCGGTTATTAAAACAAAAATGTATTACAACATCTTACAGGGTGATCTAGAACTTACTTCAGCTTTATTATTTAGAAAACACAAAAGATCCTGATATAATAAGAAATTTCTGGCCCAGACTAGTCCCAAGATGTGGACCAGCAGTCCCAAAGTTCCAAAGAAACACAGAAGCTTGTATTAATTTTATGCTGATTGACCTGTGGCTTAGACATATTACTAGCTATCTCTTGCTCTTAAACTAACCCATGATTCCTGTCTTGTTTAGCCATGCAGCTTGGTACCTTTCCTCAGAGTTGCATCTTGGTCTCCTTTCCTCTGAGTCTGCTGGTATCTCTTCTGGCATCTTTGCTGGCATCTCTTTGTGCTAGCATCTCTCTGGCATCTCTCATTACTCTTCCTGTTCTCAGAGTTTTCTTACTTTGGTAATCCCACCCATACTTCCTGTCTGCCTTCTGCCAATCACCATTTTTGTTAAACCAGTAGGTGGGACTATTATTTACAATGAAACAGAACATAATCCCACTACATTCTGAATTAGAGCCCAAAGAATGTTGCCATAAATGTTTACTAATAACTGGGCTGGATTTAAATACCAGTATAAACTGGGAGGTAGATAGAAAAATTCAGACATACTTTACTTGTCCTTTACTTTCAAATATAAATGGCTTTTAAAAATGCTGTTCTCTGAGTGATTCTCAGTGCCTGGCACATTTCATTCTTAAACATGAAGTTTAACCCATACTGTTCTTTTATATGAAGCTAGCATATTTTACTGTTATACTTATGCTCTCCTCTGTGCTTCCTTCCTTAGCCTCTACATCTGGACAGGGATCTATGATAGATCCAAGATTCTTGCTAGAGCCCCTGGACATAGAATTCGAAGTAGCTCCAGAATTTCTTCTGAATGACAGTGAGGATGAACAATCCTCCCTAAAACAAGGAGAACACAGCAAAGTGGATATGAAAAAACCCTTGGAAGAGGCAAAGGGTCCCAATCCCAAGGAGCATGTTATTGATGAAGCTCTTGGTGCTTCTTCAGATGAAGATTGCTGTGTAATAGTTGAAAATACTGAGGTCAAGAAAGGCCCTAAGATCCGAGAACTCACCGTGGACCAAGGTCAAGGAACTCAAAAGACACTTGAGGCAGCCCCAAAATGTCCAAGCACAGTAGTGACACCTGTGCACCGCCCAGAGGCAGTGGTGGAACCCATGGTGCGCACGGATTTGCCATCCTCTAATGTAGCTGAGGTACATCTGAAAGTATTTCAAAATTCATTAAAATTCAAAATTTATGAAGGCATGGTTTGTAGTTTTCAAAAGCATATCACTGTTTGTGATGTACTAGCTTTTCAGATATAGATGAGAACCTCTTGAACCCTCACAAACAGGGAGGTTGGGTATTCTCTAAGTTACACCCAACCCCTGTTGTTCTCATCCTGTTAAATATACAGGGATGTTTTATGCTCCTGAGAAAATTAGAAGCAATTGGGAAGTAGGGCTGTTCTGAATATGCAGCATTTCTAATGGTCCTGCTTTTTATCACTTGTGAGACAATGCTGACCATCTCAAGAGAAAACAGCTTTCTTGACAACTCATCCCACCCTTACCCTCAGCACATACAACCACAGGCTTAGTTTCTCTTCTTCTACTCTCTATCTCTTCTATCCTTGAGACTGTGAACCTAACCATGGAATTGGATAATCATTTTTTTATATTATACAGGATTCTTGTGTATTATACAGGATATACGGGATGAGCAAACCAGGAAATGAGCTTTGTATCAGTTATATAGAATTGAGTATACCTATTACTGATCCCCAAACCAGATATTCCATCCAAAATGCCCAAAGCAATCTCCATAGAATAAAAAGCTAAAAGACAGGTGTTTCACTTTAGCCCCAGAAGTGTGACAATGGCAAGTTCCTGAGGTTTGGTGTCTTTTTGTTTTTGAAAAGGTCTTCTTGCTTGCAGGGATTTCTGGAGTACTATGAAACTTCTTTGAACTATTTAGGAAACCTATGTGAATTTTATCATTAAAAATGACCTTATGTTAAAATGTCTTGGGGGGTTTTATTCTTTTTTGAATTAATGCAGAAACTCTCAGTATAGATATGGTTTTAAATTCCAAAAATAATCAGTGATAGTTCTGCAATCTGGCTGTGTACAGGAGCTGAGGAGAGCCCAGCAAGGTCTTACCATGGGCCAGTGTGGCTTCTATACATTTGTGGTTTCTTACAGGTTTGGGTAAACAATCTTTCTCTATATTCACTGTGTTTTATACACTAAGGAAAGGCATGCACTAACAGCAACACCTTTGTAATTTTGTGTTCTTACAAATACAGCCAGGTAGACCATTCTACTTCCAGCGCCCATTTTTGGGGGAAAGATTTGCCCAGCTCTGTGGCCAAAGAGTGAGGTCCCAGACCTATGGTATGGGTATGAACAGATGCTTCAATGAGGAACCACCTTCTTACAGAGATACTGAAGAAGAGGTATGGAAAGTTCATTTTACTTTTATAAATGAAAAGTGATTCAATTTGCATAAGAAGTTTGATTGGCTTTATTTACTAGGCTCAGCCTAACCCATAGGCTGCAGTTGGGTTCCCCCAGAGAATTAAAAATATCTGTAGTAAGTAGACCCAAATACAAGCTCAATGACATGCACAGGCTTGTGCAGTTCTGGATTTTTATATATCTGTAATGCAGTGCCATGCATATCTGTGACTAGTGGGCTACCAAAGCAGCTAGTAGTCTCCATAGCTCAGTATGCAGAGACCAGACTTCCATTATTTTAGTATTCATTTAAATGTTGTTCATTCTTGTGGCTGGGTGCTTTTTCAGGAATAAGAATACTTTTATGTTTATTTTTGATGCATCAATGCCTGCAGGAAAGGGAACAAGAACAACGTGAATATGAGTTGGCTCAACATATGGAGATGCTTCGCAACTTGCCATATGAACTGTCAATGGCACAACAACAAATGGGTCAAGAACGAGAAAATCACATATATCGGCCACAAGATCAGGTACAGGAGAATCCAGAGCCTAAGATGTTGATAAGGGGATATGTAGCATACCTGCATCTTTTTGTAATAACTCTGTTGATTTTGTGCAGATGGTGACTGTTATTAATGACCTGGGACCACTTCCCACTAATTTCTTTGGAAATGATAACTCTGTGTATCCACGAAATGAGACACATAGGTAAGAGTTAGATGGACTAGGGCAAAGGGGCAAGGCCACTGCTTTTCCCCAGTTCCTGCCTATATAGAACCTATCTCAGCATGTCATGATGAGATGGAGGGTCTTCCACACAGAAGGACTAGGTAAGACAAACTAAAAGCTAGAGATTTCAGATATAAACCTTGAAATCACTTGGCTTCATTGCTCAAACCCAGACTGTCAGCCCAGGGTGTTTGTAAAGAAGTTTTTAGCTGAGTCATTTTTTAACTTTATGTCTATTCCTCAACTCTCTGAAATGAAGGCATTGATCTTGGAAACCAGAAAGTAGATGTAAAATGTTTGTTATATTCCATGAACAGGCAATAGCATATAAAGGCTAAATATATTTTGTGTAGCATGAAGGCATGTATACATTCTAGCCCAATAATAATGTCTTTCACTTCAAATACCAGAAAGAAAAGGTTCATCCTAGTGTGTACTTAAGGTTCAATAATTGCTATTAAGTAAATGCTGTCTTACTGAAGCAGATTATCAAAAAGCTATATGGATTTCCATCTGAACTTACATGTGGTGACTCTGACATGTATAGTGGGCCACTATCATTTTTTGTAACATTTGCCATCATCATAGCCTACCTTAACAAGAATTAAAGTGCAGATTCAGGGTCTTTGGTAAGGCTTTGTCATTCATATCATTCTCTGACTTGTCCAATCTTTTGGTTGTATAAGAGCCCTAGACCTAAAGTTAGGAAATATGCCTTATAGGTATTACTCAGCCACCAGCTCCCTGAGGCAGTCATTTTTAGCCATATGGAATGGCATATACAAGGTCACAGAGAGCACAGTCATGGTGTAACTATTTATGTAACACAAAAGAAACCAGGTGAGACAAGTGATTTGACTATATTTTATCTCCTCATCAATGTTCACTTTACCTTGGCAAGTTCTTATACTGAAAAGAAATGTGCACCAAAAACCTAATGAAGGCCAGGAGAATTTCTCATGATTTAGTATTTTTTGACCTATGTCAGTGCTCCAAATTATTTTTTTTTTTACAGATTTTGGGATAATCAAGCTGAACGTACTCCTCCAGTTCGGCATCTCCCATCAACAAGACTATGGCAGAGAACACCAGTGCCACGTCAACCAGTAGCAGTGACACATCAACCTCTGGCAGCAACAAATCTCCCATTGACAGTGGCACTTCACACATCAACGGTGGTGTCACATCACTCATCTGCAAGGTCACCATACCAATCAGCAAGGTCACCTGTAAGTGATACCGAATCGTCTGAAAGTCTTGACTCAAACATTCCTGGCCTAGGGATCTCAGAAAGTTTCATGCATCTATGGAATAATGCTGTGGGCCACATACAGAGCATCATCATTTAGTAAGAGTCAACAACCCTTGGCTTTACAGCCAAAGAGAATGAACATGATAGAAATATTATATAGAATTTTTTTACTTTTGAAACAAGAGGGATTCTGAGACTCTTCTTCATAAAGAAAACATCCCAGAAATATGTTCTGTGTTTTAAATGCAGACTAGAAAGCATTATCAATTTGAAGGAAGTTATACATGCAAAGTAGAACTTACTGCTGAGTAAATCATTTTCTATTGGAATCCTTGTATAAATTAGCTGTATGTATAGTTCTTTTTTTTAAAAAATCTTTATTTATTTATTTGCCTTGGTGTTTGCCTGGAGCTGGAACTACAGACAGCTGTTAGCTGCCATGTGGGTGCTGGGAATTGAACCCGGGTCCTCTGGAAGAGCAGACAGCGCTCTTAACCGCTGAGCCATCTCTCCAGCCCCGTATGTATAGTTCTTAAATACAACCTGTCAGTCTTCTCCAGAATAGATTACCTAATCAAAGTGATGCATACCTCATTTTTAATGCCAAACTTATTGCTGAGTCCAGATTCCTTTCTGAACTTACAGACCTTATAATCCCACAATACAGTCTAGGACCTACTTTGAGTATGTCTCATCCTATTGATAAAACCCTAAAATTTAATTTGTGTTTAGCATTCATCTTTTAGGTGTCTTATGTTAAGCAGGGCACACATACTTGGGAACCATATATAGGGGTTGGGCTTCCAGCATAAAAGTTTGTCCAGATGACAATAATGTAGAATGCTTAGCTCTTCATGCAAAGTCCCCACTAGCCCTAGAAGGATACTAAAGTATTTTCACTCTATAACATGATCTACCATAAAGAAAAATAGTAATTAAAATTATTAGACATTCTAAATGTTTAGAAATTCTAAACAGCTAAATGTGTGATATTTTCAAATATATGCATTGACCAACTAAACAACCAATGTCACCAGAAATTGGATCCCAGTGAGGGATAAAAATGAACAAATAGTCTGAAGGACCTATTAGCAAGGTAGACTCTAACAGTACTCCTTTTCTTATCTATTATCAAGACAACGATGCCCTTGAATGGGATCCTAATAGTCAGAGTTGTCACCAAGTTGATTTGATAGTCCAGGCCAGTGATGTTAGGGTTTCAGATAACTTTCTCACTGGAAAAGAGGTAGAGTAAGAATTTCAAGGTCTTCACCATGAGGCCATACTACTCTGACTCAACTCTCTGCTTTCTAGTCACTCCTGTCCTGAATGCTCTGGTATTCAGCTATCTGCTCTGAGTCAAGACCAACATGTATTCCATTTTTTTTCTCATTCACCTGATTTGTTTCCAGTTACTGGGTCCTATATCACTTCAAAGTAGAGTCAAAAAGGAATACTGCAGCTGGCATTTCTGTAACACTTTCTTTGTGTTTGTCCTCCACTCCCTAGTGGGAGCTGACATCTCCCTTTCTACTGTGTGAAGGTAGAAATGCAAGTCCAAGGCTAAAGGTGAACTTTGGGTAGGCCTTGCTGAAGAAAATTTGAGGGTCAGACACACATGCTGCAGCTTAAAAGGAAATTTTGAGTTCTCAGGACTGCTATTAAACCAAGAAGCAGCTGGAAGAAAGAATGGGACAGGCCTCCTAGTTCTCCCTCTTCTGCTAGCACACTGTAAGCCTCTACTGCAAAAGTATTTCTCAATTGCTCACTAGCCTGAAATAAACAAATGTTCCTATCACCACAAAATGGGCCAAAGAACTCTAGGAAAATATTTTATGTTATCACCCTCCCTCTCTGTTTTCAGCTTACCTCTTCTGACTACGGAAGAGAGAATGGGCTACCCTTTCTGCCCAATTCTCAAGAAAATCCTGATTATTGTCGGGCTGAAGAGGACATCCATCCTCATCCATAGTGGAAAATGAGGCAAAAGACAGACTGTCATGGTCTGTGTGGGAAAGGGACATACAATGTGGGCAGATTCCCTTTACAGGAGAGGGTGGGTGGGTGGGTTATTTTTCTCTTCTCACAAACTGAGTTTTTAGCTATTTTTAAAGCATAGTCAGTTTATTGGGAATTGATGCTGTAGAAGCAAACTGTCACATCTAACTTTGGGTGTAATACCAAGTATTCACTGGGCCCTGCTTACCCCACACTATTTCATGTGGTAAGCTGACTTTAGTGGGCAGAATTTCAGGTTATTTTGCCAAAAGAAAAAATGCCTTAGCAGTTTGAAATAGAGAAAAAGCCATTCCATCATGACCTTTTCCCAAATTCTGTAACCTTATTCTTGATTTATTTCCACCTCCCCTCTGTATCCCTATAACCTTGTTACATTGGATAACATATGTTAAATAGGCATACAATTGTGGGAAATTAATATCTGCCCAAAATAAGGAATATCATTGCTTAATAAACACTATGCTTTACTATAAGTCTTGTGTCTGTGTGATTGGTTGGCTTTGAGATTCTAGGAATAATACTGACTTGGTGGACTCATACCTATGTCCTGATGAAGAGACCATGTTCTAGAGCTAAACACCTCATGCAATGCCTGTTTCTTCAATATCAGCCTATTTGCCAAGTTTACAGGGGTAAGTAGCTACTGTATGGCTGTGAATATAGGCTCCCCTCACCTGTGTGCATCATTTTTGTTTGGTTGGTGTGCCTTTGTGTGTGTGTGTGTGTGTGTGTGTGTGTGTGTTGTCTCCATCTTACTTTTAAAGATAAGGTCTACCACTGAGCCTGGAGCCCATAATTAGGCTAGTCCAGTTGGCCAGTGTGTTTCAGAGATCATCTTTTCAGCAATCCAGCCAAAAAATTGATTTTTTTCTCATTAGTCTAGCATTAAGGAGAACATATCTCACCACTGTCTTCATGGTGGCAGAAGTGGAAGAGATCAGGGGCATGGATTGCCCTGCCAGAAATCATCCCATGTCTTTTGGAAGGTAATGAACTATTATTGGAAGAAAGCAAAGGAAACAACCTAAGAGTGCTATGACATTCCCCAGGTCACATGCTTTACACTAGGATGTTATAAAAGAAATGTTTGTGTGTTCCCTAAATTCATCAGAAGTCATCACTTCCAATGTGACAAATTTGGAGATGAGATTTTTTTCAAAGGTGATTATGGTTCTAAGAATAGCAGTATGATGGTAGTGGCACTGGACTTTTGATGGATACTCAAGTGCCCTGGTGCCAATGTGACTTTGGAGCTTACTCTGGCTTTCTGGCAAGCGTTCATAGTTCTCACAATCATGCTAAAGCTCTGCATTTGGAAAGTCATTTTAGTTCCTTGGTCTTCATCTGGAAAATAGGTTGTTGGAGAACAGAGCACTTTTCTCACACAGCGTAGGACTGCTGAATGAAGCAATAAGATTGAGTAAGTCTTTGGGAGAGGCCAACTGTGGGGATGACTGCTTGACATCACTGTTTAGGATGTGACAATTCTTGATGGCAACCTTCTTGAGCAGCCCTGTAGTGGCTGAGCATAGTTTGCTCACAGTGTTAGTTAGCTGTGTGATGCTGAAATGCCAGAATTCCCTGATTTGGCTGTTTCCTATACTCCATATACTCAGCTCATTCAAGTTGGGAGGAAGTAGAAACACACTGGTTCTCTGGAGCTTATGAGCACAGGGTTCTACAGCTGAAGCTGGTCTGACATGGTGATCCAGGAAGAAATACTCTGCCTCTGCCCCTTGCCCCTCCCCACAGTCACACATACAAGCCACAGGAACAGCTGAAAATAACTCTAGATTGTAGAGACTGAAAAGGAAGCCCCAGTCCCTAACCTTCCTGCATTGCCCCAACACAGTATATTAATAAGACTAATTAGGATCACACTTCAGCAGGCAGTCCCCTAAGACTCTGAGCAGGCATCTATGATCCCCTCTCATGTGCTTCTCTGTTGTAGGAGGGTTCCCAGGCCCGTTTGGGCCTGGAGGTTTGGAACCTGGTCCACAGCAGAGGTTTGGAACCTGGTCCGAGGTAGAGGTTTGGAACCTGGTCCGAGGTAGAGGTTTGGAACCTGGTCTGCAGCAGAGGTTTGGAATCTGGTCCGTGGCAGCTTTTGTCCCCCAAAGAAATGAATCACACGCTTATATGCCTTATACTGTTAGGCCCATATCTTAAGCACATTACTAGCTAGCTCTTTCATCTTAAATCTACCCATTTCTATTAATCTTCCCATCACGTGGCTCAGCCCGTGGCTCAGCCGTACCTCTACATGTTCCTCCTTCGGGGGTCGGATGGAGACTGACTTAACTCCACCCTTCTCCTACCTGCCTGCCCTCTGATTCTCCACCCACTTCTATGGTGCTGTGCATACGCCAAAACAGTCCTTTACTTACATCATACAGAGAGCATTTCCACCATACTTCTCTGCTACTAGCAACAATATCAGTAAGGTAGCCCCAAGATGAAGTATCTTGCTATATCCCTGTGAGACCTGAAATGGTACAGTCAGTTTGAAGTTGTTTATCTTCTCAGCATGAGACCAAGTTCAGTTCACCTACCTGGGAAAGCTCAGGACTTACATTTCTGTGTGACTTGTGGAGGTGAAAGGATGAAACACACTAGAGCTTCTAGACAGTCACTGTAACCCCACACATGCTCATTCCATGTTCACATAGACAGAACAAAGCTTAACCTGTACATAATGTGACATCCCATCACAGGCTTATAGTTGCATGTTCATGAGTTTTCTGTGCCATCAAACATTTATAAACATTCCTATTCCAAAATGCATTTTTTAATAGAGAAGGAAGAGTATTATTCAAACTATCAGCCTCAGTCCATATCCTTCCTGAACTCTTCACACCATACAACATAGTACCAGCTAATGGCCAGGGCTATGTATTAAGCAATTTTTTGAAGTGTATCTTGACAATGAAAGGGATAGTAGCCTTGGAACATTCTAGCATGTAAGTACTGTTCCCTCTCACTGAGATGTGCACATGTCCCACAGTAATCATCGTCCCACCTGCTGTGATCTCAAGCCATCTCAAGACATGCATCTAAGCTCCTGGCACACTCCAAGGGAGCCCTTTGCTCCTTTTACCTGCTGGGATTGTAACACTATCAGATAAATGAGTGTTCTGAGTGTTTGTGAACCCCACTGATAACTGTCACCTCAAGCTCTCTGGGACTTGACTTCTAGCTAACTGAAGCAAGATCCTGCTAGCCTAATGGAGTGGTCAGAAGCCACACCTTGCCCAGGGAGGCAATTGGTAGATGAAACAACTCAACACACTACCAACAATTTGGTGATTCCAATTAATTTCTGGAAATTCCTCCATAGCACCCTCAAGCCATGACACTGCAGAGAGATGGGGGTAGTGAATGGGTGAGAGATTCACAATGACAGTTAAATGCCAAAATGCCTGAAACTTCTGGAGCCATGAGTGTTTCCTGCCCAGATGGAGGCCATGACCCTAAAGTCAAAGGGTAATTAACCACATAGTCATCTTGTTGATGAAACAAAACCCACAACCCTACAGAATCAAAACATGTCAAATGCGGAGAGGCAAAGGTCAGCAGACAGGATAGACAAATTGCAGTATTTAGAATAGTGAATTCAAGTGTTTGCATAATCCAAGTTTCAGTCTGTGGGAGAGGAGCTGGAAATTCATATGGCTGGGAGTGGGTCATGACTTCAGCAAGGAAATAGGCTCTAGATTTTAGGTAACAGACAGTATCATTAGATTACTTAAACCTGAGTCTTTGGGCATTTGATCTGCTAGGTGAGGGGTAATTGGGCACAGTAAATTCCCCAAGACAGGTGATGTGGTTTCCTAGATTAATGGTGCTTTTCTTTTTATTATTATTATGTTTAAAGTCCATGTATCCCCTTGTTCAAACTCCCTTCCCCCTCCTGCCCCTCCCAGTCACTCTCTCTTCTCCCCATCTCTTTATCTCCTCCCAAGCAAGGGCAGGAGTGCTTTTCTATTCCACTTTTCTCACCTGCCAAGGGTCACTATTCACCTGGGGTTTTTCATCTGAACCACCTGTGATTCCCTTTGTTGACTTATGGGATTGCAGGAGTGAGAATAACACAGTTCCTTGACAGCAGGGCCTTTATTTGTATCCCAAAGCTCTCTAGGATCCTGGAAACAAGGAACAAAGGAATAAATTAGTCATTTCTAAGTCAGCCTGTTGCCTCCTCCTGAGCACTTATGAAGGCACAGTGTAGGTGCTGAGCCTGTGCAAGGATGAGCATATTGGAAGACCAGCCCCTCTTAAGTGGTTGCACTTACCCTCTATTTTCTTGGTCCAGTTGGGTCTAATCACTATACTTTCCTATCACAGGAACAGCCCTTCCCAGGCTCTCAGTCACCAAGATAATACTCAGATATCTGTCTTCCCTTTCCTCCTAGCAATAGCCTAGGACAACGGGTTTTCAAACTGTGGATCATGAGCCCTCTGGAGTGGAAGGACCCTTTCACAGTGGTCACTTAAGACCATCAGAAAACATGGATATTTATATTGCAATTCATAGCAAGTTATGAAGTAGCAATGAAAATAATTTTATGGTTGGAGTCACAACATAAGAAACTATTAAAGGGTCACAGTATTAGGAAGATTAAAAACCACTGATTGAGAACATGTCTGTTTATCTACTCTCCTGACATGCATAAAGGAATAGGTAAAGAGTAAATGAATGAGGATATAAAGACAGAAATGAGGAGTAGAGTTTACATTGTTTCCCCTACCCATTTTCATCTAAGGCCTTGTAATGAGACATAAAGGAAGATTTGCTAGGAATGACTCCCCACTTGGGCAAAAACACATTGGAAGATGGTTATAAGAGTGTCTAGGATGTGGGCCAGCTCATGACATATGGTTCCCAGTTTCAGGGAAAAGGTCTGATGGCTTTTCAAGTCCAGTTTATAAATTAGGTTTCATTTTCACATTAGCTTCCCATAATTTGGGGTGCCCCCTCAAACTCAATATCATTTCATGTGGTTACTTTAGTTTTGGAGTCCTACCCAAATCCACACATGGATCAGGAGCCTGACAGATGTAAATGAAGAAGGTTCTTATTTCCTGAAGTTCATAGTTTCTTTTGCTCTTGCCTACCACACCACACCACACCACACCACACCACACCACACCACACCACACCACACCACACCACACCACACCACACCACACCACACCAATCACACCACAGCACACCACACATCAACCACTGTGGGGTGGTGTGAGCAATGGCTCCAGTTTAGTAGGAATTTCCATGCACCATGAAATTCTAAGGATGCTTAGAGCAGGTAGCAAGGTCAGAAAAGCCCTGGACACAAGAGCCCAAGCCAGATGGGGAGTGGTCAGACTCATTTCTTTTCATTTTTGCCCCCTAGTGCGCAGCTGCAGTATTATAGCTCTTCAATGGTCTCTCTCTTGACCTCTTCCTGTGTTGTGTACTCAGCCTTTTAAGACATTCTGTTCTTTTACCTTAGTAATTTATTTGCCCTCTTTGCTTGTGCTCCAGTTGATCATAACGAAAATAGTGAATGTTAGATGATCACATCCCTCTGCTTTCAGAGTCTCCATTTGACAAGAGAGAACCACAAAATTTGATGAACAAACTCTTCTCTGCTCAGGATTTTCATGTTTTGTATCACTTCAGTCCCGTGCCTAGACTGCCAGTTTGCTTTCTCCTCAAGCTCCCCATGCCTTCCCTTCCTTCTATTCAATTTAGAAGTCAGAAGGATGGAATAGAAGTTGCTTTCAGAATCTCTTCAGTGTGGCTTCTGTTGCTTTCCTCTGTGCCTAAACTTTCCTTGTGCTAAAATAGTTTTCTTACTAATAGTGACATTATTTAGTGAAGGTAAATTTTGAGAAAGGCCATTTCTAGCTAGATTTGGCAGGCTTTTCCTGGATTCTGACTCAATATAATAAGGTAAAAAAGTGAAGTGAACCTTAGAGGGAGAAGCAATTTCAGAGAAGGCTCCATGAAGCCTTTGAACTGTCTGTTCTTTCCAACTGTAAAGGCAGGTAGTGAACATCTTTTAGATCTTTGAATGGAAAGATAAGATTACTATTTTTAATACAAATGTATAAACTTTCCATAGAAGAACAAAGCAATGCTTTTATGTACAATGAAGTAATTAACAAAAATATAACAAAAAAGGAAAGAAAGAGAGCCAAAGAAGGGTGTGACATATATGCTACATCATGTGCAAAATATTTATGAAAAACAAATAAGGAAAACCTAGATTCTTTTAACTTAGGAATTTTTATCCACAGAATTTAGATTCCTGTTTTCAGAGATAAATGCATATATCCTGTACCTGGAAAATTTGAAGTCTCCATACAAAGGAATAGTTTATAACCATTTCAAAAATCTTTCAAATATAGTATATCCTTATATGAAAACATTCTTGTATAACCCGATAGTATATGCAATGAGTATAAACTATTGAATAAAAATTGTAAGTTAAAAGCAAAATCTTTAAAATAACTGAATCATTCAATAAAATGTTTTTTTTTATTTTGTATTTATCAAGAAAAACAGTAAATTGAATTTAAAATGCTGATAAGTTAACAATAACTATAAAGAAAATAAAAATCATAAGCATGACTTATCAAGGGTGATAATGCAAATAATTTGCTACACAAAAATTACTTTGTGTTCAGCTTTCCCTCTGGATTTTTTTTCCTATCCCTGTATATCCCCATTCAAGGTCTCTTTCCCCCTCCCGCCACATCAGGTCATTTTTTCTTTCTCCACAACTCCCCATACCCTCCCTGGGCAGGCTGCAGACAGTCCCATGGTCCCACTGATCCAATAAAGCTTAGTTCAGTCTCCTCTCCTGGCAAATCCAGTTTTGTCCCCCCTCCCTTAAGAGTGAGTCAGGTGTTCCTATAGGTGTAGTCGGATCCGAAGGGTCAGTCCAGCGTGTTTCTGATTCCAAGCTGTTTAGTGGTTGTGGTTTTCAGCTTGAGCATGCTTGGCTTTTTTCTTGTTAGTTTGTTTAGAGACCACTAATGAGTGAGTACATCCCCTGCTTATCTTTGTGGGTTTGTGATACCTCGCTCAGGAGGATATTCTCCAAATGCATCCATTTGCCTGCAAATTTTAGAATATCATTTTTTCTTACTGCTGAGTAGTATTCCATTGTGTAGATGTACCACAGTTTGTTAATCCATTCTTCAGTTGAGGGACATCTAGGTTGTTTCCAGGTTCTTGCTATTACAAATAATGCTGCTATGAACATAGTTGAGCTAATACCTTTGGAGTGTGACTGTGCATCTTTAGGGTATACACCCAGAAGTGGTATTG
>PVIH01022382.1:0-27313 GCA_004025045.1 Sigmodon hispidus | reverse complement strand
GACCGAGTGCGCAGTTCGCTCCAGCTGCCCGGGAGTTCGGACGTACGACGTGGGGATGAAGAATCTTCCTTAGAAAGGCTCCGGCGCGCAGCAACCTCATCCTGTCATCTTTTCCTAAAACCGGCTCTGTTTTGTAAGCTATTTTCTCCAAATAAACCCTGTTTATAAACATATCTCAGGGCGGGTTTTTACCGCGATACATCATAACATCACAGGAACATTCATTTACAAAAAGCTTTGAAGCATGTGGGTTGTACTTGGGGATGTAAAAAGAAATGTAGTAAGGTTTTCAAAGTGTAACATTTTATCTTTTTGCTTACTCAAATTCCAAAATATTTTTAAAGATCTGATTTATCAATAAATATGTTAAGTTCTTGAGTTGTGGAATAGAATAACAGTGTAAATTAACTGAAGGATTAGTCCAAAAATAAGAAGGAGAGGAGGATGACTAAGAGGAGGAGGAGGAGGAGGAGGAGGAGCAACTCTATCCAAGCTGACGCATTTCACACAGGAATAATATGCCCTTAACCAAGTGGGTCTCCATCTCCAGCTACAACCGCAAGATAAAAGTGAAGGGTCTTCTATGGATCATGATGTGTTTACCTGAATCCTAGAGAGAAATTGTTCCAACTTTGCCACAGGACAAAATCCTGGAAATAGAGAAAATAATACAAAAATATAAACTGAGAAAAACTGGGGCTTTGAGGGGTCGATGAAAAACACTGAATTAGAAACATTACTAAGGAGAATGTTTAGGGTTTGCTTAAGTTTAGACGGGGCTATGTTAGTTGAAATAAGAGTCCACTCAAGGCAATCGCTCTGTTCCTGGATAGCTCTGGGAAGGATGTGATCCTGGTGTTGCCACAGAGGACTCAAGAGTCCTTGGACACTTTTGCATATGAAGTACTGCCAGTTTGTGTCTCTAGCTATTTCACAAACTGGCTTCACTTAGCTGGGAACAGGAATCCAGGATTGCTTTAAAGACACTGGAGTTGCATCATCAGAATCATCCTACATTGTGACAAACTGCTAGGCTGGTTAAGGAATGGTTCTTAGGTTTTTGGAAACTTTCCAGTGAAAGGCGTGGTGTGTTCCCAGCATTGTCTGTTGCAAATCAAAGAGAACATTTTTTTTTTACAACTTCCCTCTTACAGGGAGTGTGCTTGTGCCTATGTGTAGGGAATTGTTCAGTAGGAGAGGCCCTAGGGGTACCCATAGCACACTTGTCACTAACTGCAGCCCTAGTCTCTCTCCAGACACTGTTTGCATATGTGTGTAGACCAATTCCAGCCTTTCCATTTCCCTCAGAGGATAAAGAGAGCCAGTAAGAATGCTGAAAGGGAGTTAGAGAACTGGGCTCACCTGTGAATATTTTGTAGATATAGGCTGAGTCCTGGAGACAAAGAAGAAAAACCTGTCTCTCAGGAAGATTTTACACAGCTCTGACTCTCTATAATATGTCCATGGTTATATTATTATGTAATCTTTCACATGTATTTGTAATGTTGCTACAGGAAAGATGGCAAAAAGAGCATTTCTCTTGCCAGTTCTAGCAAGACTATAAATAACATATTTTAAAAACTGATTTCTGCTTTCTAGATCCTTTACTGATACGAAGAAGCTAGTGTGGCAGGTTCTGCATCTCAGTGTCTGCTGACATTTCCACTCACACCACATATAACAGGCTTTCAGCCAAATCCAACGCTTTCTCCTCTACTCTGATCTCCTGTAAATCTCTCCTTGATCTCTCAGTAGTCTCATTTTACTCCTCTTTCCTTCAATTTCCTCTTGTATTTGATTTACATGAAATACAGATTTCCTCCAATAAGTGCCATGGATTCAGGAAAGTTGTATAGCTATTTCCTCTAAGTTGCAAAATTCTCCTCTGGGGAAAAAGAGCCTCAGAAGTCTCAGGAAACTAGTGAGATTTACAAGGTCTAGGACACTTATGAAATCTAACAGATTTTTAAGGCCCTTCCCTTCCCCAAGGTACATAATCTTTAAGCTATTGCTTGGGAAAGGAGGCTATTTCTGGTGGAGGTGACTAGAAGTTTGGAGTTGATTATAATTTGATGTACCTTTTGTGAGTCTTCACCTTTTTGAGAATAGACTGTTCAGTGATTCAGATGTCTCTGAGTTATCCATGCTACCATAACTCCAATTAACCCATTGGCTCACCAAACTAGAATTGGTGGCATAATTCCTTTGTTCTTCTGGTAGTGCCCTACTGGGGTTAACATATATTTGCCCAACTTTTTCCATGAAGTTATGAATACATGAGAATCTATTTCATGAGTGACCTCTGCCTTTGCTAGCCTGATTTCATGTCTTAGTTGAATTTTCTGGCTGTATAAATGTATCAGCACACATGCACTTACTATTGCCTTCATCTCATTCTAGTGCCCACCCACTTACTTGCTCCCTGTCCATCCTGTAACAGTTCCCCTTCCCTGTGCTAACACCATTCATTGTTTTGAGTGATTTCAAAGCTTTCATTTGACTGTTGACAATGGCAGCTCATTCTTATTGATTTTACATCTTTCTAGTTTGTTTCTTCTATTCTTGTTTTTCTGTATTTCTTTTGTTGTAAGAATTCCAGTGTTTTCTTTGTATTTAAATATTCTGTTTAGATAAAGCAACTGGACCTATAAGACATAGAGAGAATAGTTTATATAACAAGTTATGTAATATGGATCTTAAATGATTATGAATGATACTGATAGATCATTTCTTAGGGCACAAAACAATGAAAATAAAATTAAGCTAGATCTTGATTGTAGTAAAATATAACTATAAATTAACAACAAAGAAAAATAGAAATTTAAGACCATAGACTTTTAAAATATATATTATAAATTTACAGCAATGCAAGCAATATGGCACTAGCCTAAAAGCATCATAGAATAGATCAATGAACAGTACAGAAAACCAAGAAATAAAAGTATCTAAGCAAGAAATTTTTAGCAAGCCACCACTGGATAAAGGAAAAGCCTTTAGTAAATGGTAGGGAAAGGAGGATGTGTATGAGCAGATTATGATTAGATCTTTATCCCTTAGAAGATACAAAACAACTCCAAATGGGTTAAAAATCTCCTTGTGAGATCCCAAACTTTAAAATGTCTAGAAGAAAATGTAAGGGAAGCAATTCAAGACATTGTGTTGGCAAAGATATTTTGGATATAACTTCAAAAGCACATGAAACAAATATCTGACTATTGAGATAATATCCAACTACAGTAAAAAGCTTGTTGTCCAGCAAAGGGGCAAGCGATGAAGTAAAAACACCATGAACTGAGTGGGAGAATATATTCAGGAAGTGTTCACAGAGAAGACCTTTAGTGCTCAGAGTATGAAAGGGACTCAGCTACAACAGGGTTAAAAAGGGAAGGGTGATGTGTTAGAAATGTCTCAAAAAGCAACATATGCAACATTACCGCAAGGTGTATAAGATAGCTCAACACCACTAACCACTGGGAAATGCAAACACCACTCTCTGCGGTTAGAGAGAAAAAGTAAAAAAAAGGTGCCCCCTTCCTCATATTCCATATTCCCTATTTAATTTATTCTGAAATTTACTTCTCATTATCTATTACCCAATGAGAAAACTACTTGTAATGACATGTAAGCATGTAATTTATGTTTTTAAAAATTATTTTTAGGTTTAATAAAAGATTTATTTATGTGTGAGTAAATGTATAACTGCATGTGTGTGGAGGGTGGAGAACATCTTTTGGGAGTTTGTCCTCTCCTCCACTATATGGCTTCCAGCTACTGAACTCAGGACATCAGATTTGATGGCAAGTGCCTTTACTTTCTGAGCCATCTCAATGGCCACAGAATTATATTTGTGTCTCAAGCAAATGTGTTGTAAAATAATTGTTTGTATAAACCATCACATTAATTGGAGCATTTCTGTAGCACTTCATTATGGTTTCCATACACTGTTGGTAAAAAGCAAATTAGTGCTGTTATTGTGATAAACAGCATGGAATTTCCCTAAAAATCCAGATCATCTGACCTAGGATTTCCACTTCTGAATATGTATTCAGAAGAAATGAATCAGGATGATGTAGACATCACTTATTTCCTGCAGCATTTTCATAATTTGGAATCAAAGTACCTGCCAGTGGATGAAAGGATGAAGAAGATAAAATGCTGCATAACAGTCATCCAACAGAATGCCATCCATCCTTAAAAGACCTAAGACCTGTCATTTGCAACAACATGGGTGTGCCTGGAGATGTTAAGTGAAACATGCCAGGCCCAGAAAGACAAAGACAAAGATGTCATAGCCTCATTATTAAGTGGAATCTGAGTAATTGATCTCTTAGAAGCTAGGAGTAGTATGGTAGGGATTGGAAGCCAAAGGCTCTGGACATCAGGATGGAGGAGGGGTGGTGAAAGATTGATCAGTGGTAACTAAGTTTCAGTCATGTAGGCAAAGAAGCTGTGGATACTGGTACACAGTATTATTCCAAAAGACCATGAAGTGAAAATTTTTAAAAGACAGAAGAAAGAACTTTGAACAGTTTTGCTATTTAGTCAAGATGACTATTTTAGAAGACTGATATATTTATCTTGATCTGAACATTATATACCATACAAATGCATTAAATATTGTGTGGCACCTCACTAATATAAAGAAATTTTATGTTTTGAATGTTTTAGGTAAAAATTATTATATTATCAGTCAATAAATTAATAATGATTGAGATAAAATAATAAGCAACATTGACATAGAAATCCACAGTTAAAACCTTGTAACATCCATTAGGTTGTTAGTCTGTCACAAAGGCAGTCAGTAGTAGCAGAGTGTGAATGTAATCACATGAACCCATGTGCTGGGGAGAGGAGTGCAAACTGTTACAGCAGCTATAGGAATCCACATGCTTCCTCAAGCACCGAAACAACCACACTATATTCTAGTAACGCCACTCTGGAAACCCACAAAGATTTTGAAGGCAGAAACTTAAAGATATAAGTTTATAACAGTAATCACAGGTGTGCTATATGTCTTTGAAGAACAGGTGACCTAGCTGCAGTTTATGAATACTGTGTAAGAAATATTATTCAGTCTTAAAAGGGATGGAGTTTCTGATACAGGATAAAACAGATAGGAATTCTGAAAACATTTTTTAAGTAAAATAAATAAGAAACCCTTTACATCTTGTATCAAGCTACATAAATTGGAATCCAGAGTAGGTAGATTCAGAGAGATGAAAAGAAAAGAAATGATTGTCATGGCCAAGGGTAGGAGAAGATGGGTATAATACATCTTGTTACAGTTTCAGTTTGAGTCAGAGACTGACTTGTTAAGCTTCCCCCAGAGAGCCAGACGGAGAGCCTGTACAGTCATCTCGCCTCCTCCTAACCCTAACCCTAACCCTGCCACACCTCCTCCAGCCTTCCGGAAACAGCTTTTTATCACCATTATTATTTGCAGATGGAGTTTTCTGGCCCCGCCTGGCCCTGAGGTCCAGACCTGCAGCCACTTAGTCCTAAATAATCACACAAAGGCTTATATTAATTTCAAGCTGTTTGGTCTATGGCTCAGTCTTATTACTTTCTAACTCTTATACTTTAAGTTAACCCATATTTGTATTTATGTTTAACCATGTGGCTTCATAACTTTTTGCCCAGTGAAGCATTCTTGTCCTGCTTCTTCTGTGGCTTGCTGTCATCTGTCACTCTGTTCTTCCACGTTCCAGAATTCTCCTAGTCTGATTGCCCTGCCTCTAATTCTTGTCTACCACCTGACCAATCACATTTTATTAAACCAATACTAGTGACAAATATTTTAAAAACCATAGTCCCACAGCATTTTCCCTTTCTGCTTTTTAAAACAAGAACCCCAAATCTAGTCTCCTTTGTGTAGCTTTTATCCAGACCATTACCTATAACAACTAGCAACCAACACTCTAAATAAAGACAAACATCCATAATCCACTTTTGGGAATGTAGGTGTAGTTCTCTAGACTACTTCCTGCTGATTGGGGGCACTTGTAATCTTATGTGGACCCAAAGAAAGTTTAGGGTTATGAAGAAGTTCTGACTGGAGTATTTTGTGAAGCTGCCTCATCTCAGCCTGTTTTCTTTTTAAAATGTATTTATTATGTATAAAGTCTCATTTTTTTATCCATGTAGCCCCTCGTTCAAACTCCCTTCCCCCTCCCACTTGTCCCAGTCACTCTCTCTTCTCCTCATCTCCTTATCTCCTCCCCTGCAAGGGCAGGAGGTCCCAAGGTCCCAAGGTAGCTTAGTTCAACATCCACTCCAGGCAAATCTGCTTTCCTTATCCCAACATTCAGCCAGTTTTCCTAAATCCATTCCATATGCAGAGTTCACAGGAAACTGCTGCAGTGGTACTCTGAAATGTTGAAATATCTAGCTCATCTATTCCCCTTGGAGTTTTTTTTTGGGAGGGTCTTCCTTTATTAAACCTCATTTTCTTTAACCCAAAATGAAACACAGCCTCTCATTTCCTGTGGAAATAAAAAGAAAACTTCTTCTCCAAAGTAATATGTCTTTTGACTTAAATTTTGAAGTCAAGGCATTTACAAAATATATAGGTTGTATTAAACCAGCAGCTGGGCTGTACATTTACCAATAGTGTCTCCTATGAAGTCTTCAGGGGCTATGACCATTTCATGCTGTCAAGCTTCAGTCTCTCCATGACCCCTTCAATTGTGTGCCTTCTATTGCAAATAAAGCTTCTTCTTTATCAGTGCTGTCTAATGGTCTTTCTTCACGGACTCTAACAAAGTTTGCTACATAATATCTTTATGTACTCAAAATGAGTCCTACCTTGGTGACTCTTACACATTACCAAGTTTGACTGCAAGTATAAGATACAACCTTAGCCACTTCTGAACCAAATCTTGGTATAATGAGCCTAAGGTACAACTTCCTTCAATGATATTGGTTTTTTTTTGTTAATTGAAGTTGTTTCTTTAGCCCAAAATGAGTATCATCAACTGTTCCAGTTAAGTAGAGGTTTTATTTTATGGGCTCTTATTTTAAACATCAAATTACATCATAAAATATTTACTTCTACTGGCAATTCTCATTATTGTCTACCTCATAAAATTGGTGATATTTACATCTTCTGTTAACATTTTTTTAAAAATACAATCAGAATAAAAGCATTTTTTATTAAAGTTAATACAATTATTTGTTTACAAAGGATTATAATTAAACATTTGAAAAGATGATAACATGGTTTTCCATGAAGGTATTTTTATATTCACAGTACCAATAATTTTGGCTCATTTTTACAAGAGAATGAAATAAAAAGTAAACTATTATTTCTTAATTAATGATCTTTTTATTATTTTTAAAGAATACTATTTTAAATATAGTAGGATATAAGCTTGTCTTATTGGATTAAAAAATTAAATAACTTCAATATGGCAGGTATTTATTTTAAATTACACAAAACTATATAATTTCATAGAAAATTGACTTCATACAAAAAATCCTTGCTGTATCTTGAATAATTTATTCTCATAAGTAGTAGGGCAGTTTAGAAGCTGGCCATCAAAGAATGAGAAAACCAAGATCAACACACAGCGGGGGAGAGTGACTATGGAAGAGAACATTTGCCCTGATATTAATGCCTTCCATCCTGTTAAAATCAGAGTTGTCTGGGATGAAATGCAAAAAGAATGGGAGTAAAATATTTATGCTAAAAACCCATTTGTTTAATTAATCAGAAAACAGCAAGTTTTCTCATGTTAACAAAAGAATTTTAATTGTTCCAGAAAATATGCTCTTCGGATACCTATTGCAGTTATCTCATTTGCTTTAGTATGACACAGAGCATCTTTTCCTCACCAAAATCCATGTCTACCTACAGTCTCAGAATGTGATACCCTTAGAAATATGGTCGTTGAAGATTTAATTAGTTAAAATAAGGTTATGCAAGAATAGGTTTTCTAGTTGCAGACGAACTAATGTACTTACAAGCATTGCAATCAAATACAATGATAGACACATATGGAGATACCAGTTAGAGTAGAAAAATAAAATAGTTCATATATAAGAGATTCCAAGAAGATATTAAGAGGCAATAGGGATCTTGTAGAAATTTCAAAGAATAAATAGTCCCTGTGATACACTAATTTGAAAATTTTGGCATATAGCCTGTTGGAACAATAAATGGCTCATATAATGCTATCATATTCATAGTACTTCATTACAGCAATCTTAGGAAATGATACACAAGAATTTCTCTGCCTAGACATCAAAGATACTCACTGGAAGTAAACACAGATTAATACACTTTTACTTTGTGCAAACATTACCTGAAAATAAGCATTTAATTATGCTGTGAATACACTAAAGAGAGCACTTTAGAGTTTGCTCTGATAGTGTTCACAATAACAGTGATTTTTTTTTTTCATGAATAGAAATAACAAATTTTTAAATTATAGTTGTTTAAGATTTCTTATTTTTTATTTTAATTTTTTTTCATACAAATACATAATATTTATTGTTATCTTCCTCAAATTTCAAAGATTGGGAATTTGGATTGAAAAATAGAGTGCAGCTTTAGAATTAGCGTTTTATAGTTTATATTCTTTTTTTTTCTTTCAGAGACAATATTTTTTATTATGAATAAAGTCATTTTTTTATCCATGTATATCCTTGTTCGAGCTCCCTTTCCCCTCCCACACCTTCCAGTTAGTTCAGCATCCAATCCTGGCAGATCCAGTTTCCTCACTCCAACATCTAGACTGGGTCAGGTGTCCCTCTGAAGAGAATGGTGTCAGTCCAAGGTCTTTCAGATCACAAGCTGTTCAGTGGTTGTGGTTTGCAGCTTGAAAAATGCTTTGTTTTTTGCTTTTTTGTTTAGAGTCTGTAGTGGAAATGTTCTCTGTATGATGTAAATAAAGTAACTGGTTTGACCTATGTAGAGCACTGTAGAAGTGGGTGAAGAATCAAAGGACAGGCAGGAGGAGAAGGGTGGAGTTAGTCAGTCTCCATCAGACCCCCGAAGAAGAGTCATGTAAGGAACACAGGTGAGCCACAGGCTGAGCCATGTGGCAGACAGATTAATGGAAATGGGTTGAATTAAGATGAAAGAGCTAGCTAGTAATGTGCTTAAGACATGGGCCAAACAGTATAAAGTATATAAGTGTCTGATTAATTTCTTTGGGGAACAAAATCTGCTTGGACCAGGTTCCTAAACCTCCAGGCCCAAAAGGGCCGGGAAACCTTTTACAACAGATGGTGTCCCTGGGTGGACCAAACACCTGTATACATCCTGAGAAAGTTTAAAAAGCTTAAAACAGGTTCTAGATCACTGAAGCAGAACCAAAAGTGACTTTCTGAATTGATTTATGGTACATAGACTGTGCAGTGTTCAGGCTGGAATTTTAAAATGGTGCATCCGCGGCACACAGCTTAAACTCATATGTTTCACGAAAGGCTTGACATAAGTGTGACTGATTTAAGGTTTCTGCTTATACTGAACAGAAAGGAAACCATGTCAAAAACAGTTTTTCTGGTAGCAGCATTTCCTGAGTCTGCTCTGTTTACTGACAGGGAGAGAGATGCTGCGGGCTCCTCCACCATATTGAAAAGCCACCCAAAGGGGCGGAGTCAGCAATTAAAGTGATACTGACATTTTAAAAGCTCTTTGGGTTAGAAAATGATTAAGGATTCTCAACAAAACAGATTTAGACTCACAAAACCTCTAAACAGGGTACAATGTATGTAAAATAGAGACATAGGCTTCAGAGATAGAGAAAAAAGGCTAAAGAAAGCCCTTTAAGAAAGAGAAATAGGAAATAAAGATAAAAAGGCCATATGAAGATGGCAGATAAATGGAGTCTGGATTATGGTTATTGTGTTTTCTTTTAATTTTTTAACTTTTAATGAGCTAACTGCAGAAAGACAATTGATTGCTAAGGCTGCTTAGTTAAACAAATACATATTCTTTAAAGATATCTTGACTTTGAAATCTGTTTATAAGAATATGTTGCTTGGGAAAAGAGTTTCTGCTTTTGTCTCCACAGAAGATCAAAACCTGTGGATTGGTTCTAGGCAAATGTGGTTTCATTTGCCAAGGCCACCTGAAGATTCTCAGCTTCCAAGATGGCCAGTTGAGATGATCCATTCTCAAAACCCCATGAGATCAATAACGTCCTTTGACAGCAGGAAGTAGTAAAATAAAGAAAGCTACATCCAATTTCCCCAAAATATTACTTATTAATGTTTGTTTTCATTACAAATGGTTAATGGTCACAGTCAATCTCTTAAAAAAAGAAAAGGAGGGGAGGATATGATTTAGGAATGATTAGAAAAGATAAGTGGATTTTGATTTATTGATATAAACTTAAGGTCAATTTTGTTATGCTGTATGTATTTTTCTACTCTTGATTAAGGTATGATGCTGATGTAACTCATATAAAATTGTAATGTGTAATTGAGAAATGCAGATTAATAGTCATCTATGATAACCAAACTTATAGTCATGTTAGTAAGGTTTTTGTAGGTATGCAAAAATGTATTTCAATTAGATAGGTAGTCAACAAACACTTCAAAGACATGCAGAACATGGCATTTAAATTATTTTAAGAACTTAGACTTTTCTGGACAGTGAGACAGGTCTGCTCCTGGCAGCACCAATGTATTTCAGGAAAATGATGGGCATTGAAGAAACTTCATGTGGAATTTACTTTGTGGCAACAGTTAGCCACTGGACAAGAAACTGTTTTGGTATTGACTGCTTGATAGTATGCTGTATAAACTAGATGACAGACAGGTGAACAAAGTGCCAACACATTGTTGAAAAGTATGTCATCGAGCCCTGGACTTCATCTGTCTTTACTGCTAGGGAAGCTAGTTGAGTCCTTAGTTTTCAGATAAGGGAGAAGCAATGGTTTAGTCCCAAGGGGAATGTGAGCCCTCAAATGCATGACTCCACGGGGTCAAGAAAGAGCCTGTGTGCAATTGTTCTCTGAAAGCTCAGGGCCTATCAGCTACATACTTCTCTGGCAAAAAAGATAATAAACTAACACCTGGAGACTACCAGCCAGAGAAGTGGCATGACAGACACCCAGATAGAATCTAAAGGGTCCTTGAAGACAAGGCAGATTAGACATCAGAGCAAAGCCTTTCCAAAATGGTTTAGATGGGTCCCAGCATTAGAAGAAACTGTCGTAGGGCCTTTCCAGACTGTGGGGAAATGGCCTTCCTTAGAAGGACATTTCCCTGTTTCATCAGGTGAGGCCTGCCCACTGCCTAACACCACTCAATTCACCTCTCATTTCTTTTTATTTATTTATTTATTTTTTATTATTATGAATAAAGTCACATTTTCTATCTTTGTATATTCTTATTCAAGGACCCTTCCTCCTCCCACCCCCTCCAGTCACTCTCTCTTCTCCACATCGCCCCATCTCCTCCCCAGCATGGGCAGGAGGTCCCAAGGTCCCAATAATGCTGAGTTCAGCATCCACTCCAGACAGATCCAGTTTCCTCCTCCCAACATCAAGACTGAGTCAGGTGTTCCTCTAAAGGGAGTGAAATCCAAGGAGTCAGTCCAGGGTGTTTCTGATCCCAAGTGTTTCAGTGGTTGTGGTTTGCAGCTTGGGCATGCTTTGCTTTTTTCTTGTTTGTTTGTTTGTTTGTTTAGAGACCACTAATGAGTAAGTACATCCCCTGCTTATCTTTCTGGGTTTGTGATACCTCGCTCAGGAGGATATTCTCCAAGTCTATCCATTTGCCTGCAAATTTTAGGATATCATTTTTTCTTACTGCTGAGTAGTACTCCATTGTGTAGATGTACCACAGTTTGTTAATCCATTCTTCAGTTGATTGGCATCTAGGTTGCTATTACAAATAATGCTTCTATGAACATAGTTGAGCTAATGCCTTTGGAGTACGACTGTGCATATTTAGGGTATACACCCAGAAGTGGTATTGCTGGGTCCTTGGGGAGATTGATTCTCAATTTTATGAGACACCACCATACTGCATTCCAAAGTGGCTGAACAAGCTTACACTCCCACCAACAATGGAGGAGTGATCCCCTTGCTCCACACCCTCTCCAGCATAGGCTGTCATCTGTGTCTTTTATCTTAGCCAATCTGACAGGTGTCAGATGGTATCTCAAAGTTGTTTTGATTTGCATTTCTCTGATGGCTAAAGATGATGAGCACTTTTACGGGTGCCTTTCAGCCATTTGTAATTCTTCTGCTGAGAATTCCCTTTTTAGATCTAAACCCCATTTTTTGATTGGGTTATTCAAGGTTTTGGGCTCTACATTCTTGAGTTCTTTACATATCTTAGAGATCAGTCCTCTATCACTTGTAGGGTTGGTGAAAATCTTTTCCCATTCTGTAGGCTGTCTTTAAGTCCTATTGACAGTGTCCTTAGCTTTACAGAAGCTTCTTAGCTTCAGGAGATCCCACTTATTGATTGTTGGTCTTAGTATCTATGCCACTTGTGTTAAATTTAGGAAGTTGTCACCTGTGCCAATTCGTAGAAGTGTATTTCCCATTTTTTTTTCTACAAAGTTTAAAGTGGCTGTTTTTATGTTAAGGTCTTTGATTCACTTGGATTTGAGTTTTGTGTAAGGTGACAGGCTTGTATCTATTTGCATTTTCTACACACTAGCATGCAGCTATGCCAACACCATTTGTTAAAGATACTATCTTTTTTTCCATTGAATATTTTGGGCCACTTTGTCGAAGATCAGGTGTTCATAGGTTTTTGAGTTAATGTCTGAATCTTTAAATCTGTTCCATCGATCCACAGGTCTGTTTTTATGCCAGTACCAGGCTGTTTTTATTACTGTAGCTCTATAGTATAACTTGAAGTCAGGGATGGTGATGACTCCTGAGGTAGTTTTGTTGCGCAAAATTGCTTTGACAATCCTGGATTTCCTGTTATTTCAAATGAAATTGAATTTTGTTCTTTCAAGGTCTGAAAATTATCATGTTGGGATTTTGATGGGCAGTGTATTGAATCTGTAGATTGCTTTTGGAAGAATTGCCATTTTTACTATGTTGATCCTACCTATCCAGGAACATGGGAGATCTTCCAATTTTCTGATATCCTGTACAATTTCTTTCTTCACTGACTTAAAAGGTTATGTTTATTTTATTTCTTTTTCAGCCTGTTTATCTTTAGTGTATAGAAGGGCTACTGATTTCTTTGAGTTAATTTTGTATCCTGCTGCATTGCTGAAGGTGTTAATCAGTTATAGGAGTTCCCTGGTAGAATTTTGCTGGTCACTTATGTATACAAACATATCATTTGCAAGTAGAGAAAGTTTCACGTCTTCTTTTCCAATTTTTATCCCTTTAATTTCCTTTTGTTCTCTTACTGCTTTAGCTAAAATTTCGAGGACTATATTGAATAGATAATGGGAGAGAGGACATTCTTGTCTAGTTCCTAATTTTAGACAGATTGCTATGAGTTTGTCTCCATTAAGTTTGATACTGGCTATTGGCTTCTTGTAAATCACCTTTATTATATTTAGGTATTCTCCCTGTATTCCTGATCCCTCCAGGGCTTTTATTATAAAGGAGTGTTGGATTTTGGCAAAGGCATTTTCAGAATCTAAGGACATGTTCATGTGGGTTTTTTTTCTTTAATTTGTTTATATGATGGGTGACATTTACGATTTTTCATATGTTGAACCATCCCTGCATATCAGGGATGAAGCCTACTTGGTCATGGTGGATGATATTTTCTTATATATTGTTGTATATGGTTTGCCAAAATTTTGTGAGAATTTTAGCATCAATATTCATGAGGGAAATTAGTCTGTAATTCTTCTTCTTTGTTGTGTCTTTGAGTGGCTTGGGTATTAGGCATATCATGGCCTCATAAAAGGTATTTGGCAAAATTTCTTCAGTCTCTACTGTGTGAAATAGTTTGAGGAGTAATGGTTGTAGTTCTTCTTTGAAAGTCTGGTAGAATTCTGCACTGTAGCCATCTGGACCTGTGCTTTTTTTTACTTGGGAAGCTTTTAATAACAGCTTCCATTTCCTTTTGAGTTATAGGTCTGTTTAGGTAATTAATCTGATCTTGATTTATTTCTGGTAAATGGTACCTATTTAGAAAGCTTTCCATTTCTTCTAGGTTCTCCATTTTTGTGGAATATATATTTTCCAAATATGACCTGATAATTCTCTGGATTTCCTGGGGGTCTTTTGTTATGTCCCCCTTTTCATTTCTGATTTTGCTGATTTGGACACACTCTCTCTGCTTTTTGATTAGTTCGGATAAGGGCTTATCTATCTTGTTGACTTTATCAAAGAACCAACTTTTTGATTCATTGATTCTATGTATTGTTCTTTTTGTTTCAATTATATTGATTTCAGCTCTAAGTTTGATTATTTCCTGCCATCTACTCCTTCTATGTGAGTTTGCTTCTAATTGTTTTAAGGTTTTCAGCTGAGCTGTTAATTCTCTAGTGTGTAATTTCTCTAGGTTTTTCATATAGGCATCTAGCGCTATGAATTTTCCTCTTAAGACTACTTTCATTGTGTCCCACAAGTTTGGGTACATTGTGGATTCATTTTCGTGAAATTCTAGGGAGACTTTGATTTCTTAATTTCTTTTTTGACCCAGAGGTGGTTCAGTTGGGTGATGTTTAGTTTCCATGACTTGGTATGGTTTCTGTGATTTTTGTTGTTGTTGAACTAGAACTTTAGGCCCTGGTGGTCTGATATGATACAAGGAATTATTTCCAATTTTTTTGTATCTATTCATATTTGCTTTAAGACCAATTATGTGGTCAATTTTGGAGAAAGTTCCATGAGGAGCTGAGAAATATGTATATTCCTTTGCATTTGGGTGGAAGCTTCTATAAATGTCTATTAAATTTATTTGTATCATAACCTCCGTTAGACTCCTTAGTTCTCTATTGAGTCTCAATTGGGTTGACCTGTCCAGGAGTGAAAGTGGGGTATTGAAGTCTCCCACTAGTAGGGTGTGAGAACTGATGTGGGATTTGAGCTTTAGTAGTGTTTCTTTTACATAGGTAGGTGTCCTTATATTAGGGTCATAAATATTCAGGATTGAAATCTCCTCTTGATCAATTTTTCCTGCAATGTGTAAGTAATGTCCATCTTGGTCCCTTTTAATTGCTTTTAGCTTCAAGTCTACTTTGTTAGATATTAGGATGGCAACCCCAGCTTGTTTCTTAGGACCATTTGATTGGAAAATCTTTTCTCAACCCTTTACTCTGAGCCTGTGTCTGTCTTTGTGGATGATGTGTGCTTCTTATATGAAGCAGAAGGATGGCTTCTGTTTTTTTATCCATTTTGTCAGTGTGTGCCTCTTTATAGGATAGTTGATTCCATTGATATTAAGGGATATTAGTGTCCACTGACTGACGTTTCCTGCTATTTTTAGTAGTAGCTTCCATGTATATCCTTTCTCTAGGCTTTTCTTCCTTGGGAATATTTATTGTTTGTGGTTTTGTTGGTGTATCCGGGATCATTAGGTTGGAGTTTTCCCTCTAATGCTTTCTGTAGGGCTGGATTGGTAGATAGGTATTGTTTCAGTCTGACTTTGTCATGAAATATCTTGTTTACTCCATATGTGGTGATTGATAATTTTGCAGGGTAGAGTATTCTTAGTTGGCAGCCATGCTCTTTTAGCGTCTGTATACCTTCTGACCAAGCCCTTCTAGCTTTCATCATTTCCATTGAACAGTCAGGTGTTATTCTGATGGGTCTGCCTTTATAAGTAAGTTCGCCTTTTTCTTTTGCAGCTCTTAAAATTTTTCCTTATTCTATATGTTGTGTGGCCTGATTATTATGTGACGAGCAGACTTTTGGGGGGGGGTCATATCTAATTGGCGTTCTGTAAGCTTTTTGCATCTTTAGAGGCATTTCCTTCTTTAAGTTAGGAAAGTTTTCTTCTATGATTTTATTGAATACTTTTTCTGTGCTTTTGAGCTGGTATTCTTCTCCTTCTTCTATTCTTATTATTCTCAGGTTAGGTCTTTTCATGGTGTCCCAGATTTCCTGACATTTTGTGTTATGACTTTTTTCGTTTTAGTATTTTCTTTGATTGAATATGTATTTCTGCTACTGAGTCTTCCACTGCAGAGAGTCTCTCTTCCATCTCTTGGATTCTGTTGTTTATGCTTTATCTGTAGTTCTAGCTCTTTTTTCAAATTTTCTATTTCCACCTTTGCCTCATTATGTGCCTTTTTTATTGCTTCTCTTTCAGTTTTTAGTTCCTGGCATGTTTCTTTCATTTTTTGGTTTACCTTTTCTTGGTTTTCTTTCAAAGATTTGTTCATCTCTTCCAATTTTTTGTTTGTATTTTCTTCTATTTCTTTAAGGGAATTTTTTTATATCTTCTTTTAAGGTTTCAATAATCTTCATAAAGGTGTTTTTTTCTTCTGTTTCCTCTTCATTGCTCTGTTCAGGTCTTGTAGTTGTAGAACCCCTCTTTTACATGTGTCTGGAGGAGACCCTCACAGCCAAACCCTAGCTACTCTTTGTTATGGAGAGCTGAAATCAGAGTCTAGGGATTGATCCTGGACCTGGAGAGCAAGTCCCTGGAAGTGTGGTGGTCCGGAGGCGGAATCTGCTCCCCTGTCAGCCAGGTCTGAATTTCAAAATCCTCAGTTCTTCTCTTCTGATGCAGTTGGAAATGTGGCTGTGCAAAGTCCTCATTTTTAGGTGTGGCTGGAGGAGACCCTCACCACCAAACCCTAGCTCCTGTCTTGGACTAGACATTATTGATGTAATTATTACTTGTATATGTTATATATAGTTATTTTACCTATTGTATATTGTTTTTCTTATATTAATTACGATTTTTAAATTTTAGACAAAAATGGAAAATGTGGCAATGTGTTTTGTATTCTCTAACAAATAGGAATTGTCTGAATATCAAAGGACAAATCCAGTCACTGGTTAGTCATTGAGGCCAGGTAGTGGTGGCACTCACCTTTAATCCAAGCACTAGGGAGGTTGTGACAGGAAGTGATAGGGCTGCATAGAGAGAAGTAGAAAGTGGAATATAAGATAGCAGGAAACAGGAAGTCAGTTCTTTCAGCCTGAAGATTTGGCACATGTAAAAATTTCTTAGTTACTGCTTCTTTGATTCTCTGTCTTTAAGCATGTACCCTAATATCTGGCTCCTGGTTTTTATTAAGACCAATTAGGATTTATGTTATACTTCATTATGTTTTACATTTATATATTGGTTGGTTTTATGTCATTTTGATCCAAGCTAGAGTCATTTGGGAAGAGGAACACTCATTTTCTCAAGTGAGAAAATGATCTCATAAAATTGGCTTATATGCAAGTCTATCAAACATTTTCTTAAGTATTGATTGATGTAGGATGGCTCAGTATATTGTGGGTGCTCCCACACCTGGGCTGGTGGTATTGGGCTATATAAGAAAGCAGACTGAGTCATGAGACAAAAGCTAGTAAGCATCACACCTTAATGATGTTCCTACCTCTATAATCCTGTCTTGAGTTTCTACCATGACTTCCTTCCATGAGGGACTGAGATATTAAAGTAAAAGCTGCCTTTTCTCCCCAGGGTATTTTTTGCCATGGTATTTTACCACAGCAATAGCAACTCAGCTAAGGTAGCACATACGCCAACATACGCCAGGGAAAGGACAGCCTGTAGGAGTTGGTTGTCTCCTCCCAGGTGTTGTTCTTTGGGCTGAGAGCAAATATGAAGACTTGGCTGTAAGTGCCTTAATACTCTGAGCTGTCTCACTGACCCAAAACTGTTGATATAATAATGCTTTTTCCTCTTCAAAACTTTGAAATATAGAACCACAAGAAGCTTACCCTTTACAGAAAAATCTTATGTACTCATTGATTACACATCCCTCATAGCAAACCTTTGAATAAATAAAAAAAGACCAGAAAGGTTTATATGATAGATCTATTAAAATTACCTGAAACATTATATACTAATTTTGAAAAGGGTCTTATGCAGTTTAGACCATCAAGGAACTTGCTGTATGGCCTAGCTGTACTTAACTCACAACCTCTTTGCCTTCTGAGTGTTGGGATTACAGTTGTGTGCTACACCAGACTAAAATAACATATCAGCACTAGGATAATATAAGAATCTTATGCTGGTAAATTATATATATATGTATATATATATATATATATATATATTAGTACAAGAAACCAAAAAATGTAGAAGTAAAAGAGGCATTGACTTACATTTTTGCAAATCATTTCTTTATGTTTATTTAGTATAGCATTTGATATATATAATATATATATGCATCCAGTCTGCTGTAGTATGTTGTTTTGACTGAAATACATGAAAAAGGCTTCACACAATCATACCATGAGAAAATATTCATAGCCTTTTCAAGTATTCATCATAGTTTATATTTTCTAGATGAAAATATATTTATCTGTAAATTTTTCTTTCATCCTTCCATACATACACTATGTATTTTGGTCCATTTCTCTGACCCTCTCATTTTCCTCCCTCCTTCATCAGCTTTCTTTTGTTTATTCATTTTGTTTTTATTTATGTCCAGAGATTTTAATCAGGGTCATCTGTATGATCCTGAGTTTGGGACTGAAAAACAGAGCCTTATCACAGTGTATACAATTCAATGCTATACAGAATATGTTAATTGCCAGAATATCAACAGTATGTGATAGGACCTAGTGGGTACCTTCTCCTTCAAGACATAACTGTTACTACTTTATTAAAGCTCAAATAGATAGAATTGAGAAATTACATAAAACTCAGTCCCTAATGGAACAACATGTTATCAGAATGTTTGATTTGGAAAATAACTTTATATGTATGTGCATGTGTATATATATATATATATACATATATTACTTTTAAATATATATTTAAATATATATATATTACTTTTAAAAAGTTTTTTCCATGTATACCCCTGCTTGCCCTCCCTTCCATGCTCTCAATCCCTCCCCGTTCTCCCTCAGCCTCCCTTCATTGCATGCCCCGTCCCCCATCCATTCCCCAAGGAGGGCAAGGAGTCTTATGGAGGATCAGTTTAGTCTGATGTATCCACTTGAGGTAGGTCTGAGTCCCTTGTCTCAATATTAGGGCTGTATTAGATGTTCCTATGTAGGGAATGGGCTCCAAGATGCCAGTTCATGTGCAGGAACATAGTCTGATCCTACTCCATAAGGTTCCACATACTGGCCAATTGACAGTCCTTTGGAGGGTTTAATTCCTTTATCTGAAGATTCCCCAGTGGCTGTTTTTAATTCAGTGAGCTCCCAAAAGCTCCAGCCAGTCATCACTGTGAGACTCCTACTCATAATCTGGATCCCTCTGCTAATACACACTCTCCTCTCTCTTTCTTTAGCTGGACTGAGAATTTGACCTGGTGTTTAGCTGTGGATCTCTACTTCTGCCTCTATTCATTGCTGGATAAAGGTTCTATAATGGCACTTAGGGTGGTCATTCAATTGATTATAGAGAAAGTCCTGTTTAGGCACCCCCTCCACTATTGGTTGGAGTACTAGCCAGGGACATCCTGTGGGTTCTTGGAGGTTTCTCTAGCACCTGACCTCTTTCCAGCCTCTCCTTGGTTACGATCCCAATTTGCTAAGGTGATCTTTATTTTCTCTTCCCAGGTGGAATCCCTGAATCAATCTCTCTCTCTCTCTCTCTCTCTCTCTCTCTCTCTCTCTCTCTCTCTCTCTCTCTTTGGGGCTTCAGCTGTTGTGTATTGACATTCAGGTGGGCACTATAGCAACAGGCCTGGAGACTCTGCAGCAGCAGAATGGAAGGTGGAGAGTGGAGTGCGTCTGCAGTGACAGCCGAGGATGCACAAGGAGGAGTGGGGGAGCCAAAGCTGCTGGGGAAGCAAGTCAGGGCCAGTACCAAAAGCTATCTACACAGGAACCTGGGCCCCAGGCCCTAAGCCCCTATTCTTGCCACCTCCTGACTCCAGGTCAGGGCTGGGAGTTCTACAGGAGCAAAGTACACAGAGATGTTATGTTGCTGCCCTTCTGTGATTAGCCAGAAGGTTTCCAATTCTGCATTCCTCCTTCACCCCTGGCTCCGGTAGGGCCGTGATAGACAGCTGAAACATTCCAGGTTTCAAAGAGATTAATGTGCCCCAGCCCACCAGCGACACACTATGGCCCAGAGTGAGCACTACAAGCGTTGCTGGCCTAATGAATGGGATAAGGGAGGGGATGGGACAGGGGCAAGAGGGGCTCCAGAGAGCCATCATGGCACAGGCACTACAGGCATGGTGTTGGTGAAGCCAGAGCCAGGGCGCCACCCTATCAGGACAATGACCACATCTCCCTTCTTGAAGAAGCCTCAGGCCTTGCCAAGATTCATGGCCAAATTCACACGGAGATCTATGTCCTCAGCCCAGGCATCCTTTACCCCATCCTTACACAGCACAGGGAAGATGCCACGGTACAGATGGGCCTGGTGAGCTGTCTGGGGATTGCGGGTCACAGCAATGACAGGAGCACGTGGGCGATACCTAGCCACCTGGTGAGCACTCCTGCCAGACTTGGTGAGCAC
Source organism: Sigmodon hispidus (assembly GCA_004025045.1). Lineage (NCBI taxonomy): Eukaryota > Metazoa > Chordata > Mammalia > Rodentia > Cricetidae > Sigmodon > Sigmodon hispidus. Next base: position 6,811 of record PVIH01022382.1, on the reverse strand, counting down.
GATAATGGCCCCACTGCAGCACTTGAAGGAGGCCTCCACGGCGGCACCCACGGTGGCAGCTTCTGTGGGGTCGTTGGTGATGGGTGCCAGACGGCAGAGTTCCTCGAATAATTGCAAGTGATAGATGGCCGCCTCTGCCTCACGGGCAATCAGGTGCTGCATGCGAACAGCTTCCGGAGGGTAGTCCCCTTTGGCTGTTTCTCCTGACAGCATGATGCAGTCTGCTCCATCTAGGACTGCATTGGCCACATCACTGCCCTCAGCATGAGTAGGGTGGGGTTTCTTGATCATGCTCTCAAGCATCTGGGTAGCACAGATGACAGGCTTCCCAGCTCGGTTGCCTCGTTCAGTCATCATCTTCTGAGTCAGGAAGACCTTTTTGGCAGGAATCTCAATGCCCAGGTCACCACGAGCCACCATGATCCCATCACTGGCCTCCAAAATCTTATCAAACCTGCAGACGCCTTCATGGTTCTCAATCTTGCTGGTGATCTTGATGTTTTTACCCTTCTCCCCCAGGACCTTCCGAACCACATGCACATCAGCTGCCTTTCGGATGAAAGACAAAAAAACCATGTCTACATCCTGCTCTACTCTGAACTTCAGGTCCTGGATGTCCTTCTCTGACACTGCAGGGAGGTCCACAGCAGCTCCTGGGAGATTCACCCCCTTCTTACTGCCCAAGGAGCCACTATTCTGCACCTCTGTGACCAGGAAGTCAGCGCCTTTCTTCTTCACCTACAGTGAAATGAGACCATCATCCACGTAGATCTTGCTGCCAACCTCCACCACCTTACAGATGTTCTTATAGTCCAGCCACAGGATGTTCTCATCACACTTTTCCATGTAGGCGTTGTCCAGGGTGATCTTCAGAGTGGCTCCCTTCTTCAGCTCCACCTCAGCAGTGCCGCTGCCCTTGATAAGTCCAGTTCGGATCTCGGGTCCCTTTGTGTCCAGAGCCATGGCAACAGGCCGGTAGAGAATGGGGTCAGATGCGAAACTTTCTGTGGCCGCACGTACATTCTTGGTAGTTTCTGCATGGTACTCATGAATTCCATGGGAGAAATTCAGATGAGCCACATTCATTCCAGACTTGATCATCTCCTTCAGCATCTCCAAAGATCGGGAAGCAAGACCAATGGTACAAATGATGCCAGTGTTGCGGGCTGTGATGGGTGGGGAGTCAATGTCCAGGTGACACATGTGTTCCAAGAAGGTGTCAGCCATGGCTGCGTGGAGCTGCTGGGTCTGAATGAAGGCAGTCCCTGCTTCGCTGGGTGGTTTTGACATTGTTCCTGAAGTTCTTGGGCATAATCCAAATACTGCAGCAATACCCAGTCGGACGTCTGAGAGGGTCAGAACAAGTCATTGCTGTGAGGGGGAATGTCTCTCTTAAGTTTCTTCTTATCCCAAGCTATTTAGGGGTTGTGGTTTACAGCCTGGGTATTCTTTGCTTTTTGTCTAAAATACACTTATGAGTGAGTACATCTTATGCCTATCTTTCTGAGCCTGTGTTACCTCACTCAGGAGGATACTCTTCAAATCCATCTATTTGTCTGCAAATTTTAGTATATAATTTTTTCTTACTGCTGAGTAGTACTCCATTGTGTAGATGAACCACAGTTTGTTAATTCATTCCTCAGTTGAGGGACATCTAGGTTGTTTCCAGGTACTTGCTATTACAAATGCTGCTATGAACAAACTTGAGTTAATGCCTTTGGGTTCCTTCTCTATGAGACAATCAAGTGGGAAACAAAGCAGTTTCCTGTTATTATATCTGGGACACAAAAGAATTGATGGTTTGTAAACTCTACCATGGTCAGTAGCTCAATATATTTTTCCTACTGGATCCAGGCTAGGCTTGTATAAAGTGGGAATGACTTTGTTCAGTGGTCTCTGCTTCTTGAACCTTAGGAGCAAAATGATCAGCAAGCAGAAATATAATTAGAGAATATATTTGAAGGGAGAGAAAAATACAAATACATAATCATTTGAGTAGCAGGTCTCTGGTGAGTTTGCTGATGTGTCTGGGCAACAACTACAACAAGGAAGGTTTTCACAAAGTTGTTTTATCCAACTGTTTTAATTTGCCATAGAAAAACAACAAAAACAAAACATAGAAAAACAACAAAAACAAAACAAAAATCTGAGGCCACACGAATTTTCCCATGACGGCACAGGAAATAAGACTAGTAATCTCATCTGTCATAGCACAATGGAGGACACATTCTTACTCTCCAGACTCTGCAGGGGCCTTATGTCTAAGGGTTCCTTTCTCCTCTCTATCCTTGGGGCCACATGGCTTCTCTTAGTCTCTTTGCCCACTCCCTATCCACATGTCATTCATCCTTTCTGTTTTCCCTTGGGTCCACACACACACAACACACACTGATTCTACTGCTATATATTCTTTCTGGGGGATCAATTAGAAATGTTTTCTGAGAAACTGTCATACTGAATTCCAGAGTGACTAAACAAGTTTAGAGGAATAAACCAACAATAGGGGAGTGTTTCCCTCATTCCGCATCCTCTCCAGCGTAGACTATCATCTTTGTTTTTAATCTTAGCCATTCTGACAGGTGTTAGGTGGTATCTCAAAGTTGTTTTGATTTGCATTTCTCTGATGGCTAAAGAAGTTGAACACTTTTTCATGTGTCTTTCAGCCATTTGTAATTCTTCTGCTGAGAATTCACTTTTTAATTCTGAAAACCATTTTGTAATTGGGTTATTTAGGACTTTGGGCTCTAGTTTCTTAAGTTCTCTATATATTTTAGAGATCAGTCCTCTGTCACTTGTAGGGTTGGTGAAAATCTTTTCTCATTCTGTAGGCTATCCTTTTTTCTTATTGACTGTGTCCTTGATTTTCTCAGTTTCAGAAGGTCCCACTTATTGATTGTTGTTCTTAGTGTCTGTGCTACTGGTGTTATATTAGGAAATGGTCGCCTGTGACAGTGTGTTGGAGCGTATTTCCCACTTTCTTTTCTATCAAATTCAGTGTGGCTGTGTTTATATTGAGGTCTTTGATCCACTTAGATTTGAGTTTTGTGCACAGTGATAGGCTTGGATCTATTTGCATTTTTCTACACACTAGCATGCAGCTATGCCAACACCATTTGTTAAAGATACTATCTTTTTTCCATTGGATATTTTGGGCCTCTTTGTCAAAGATCCAGTGTTCACAGGTTTTTGGGTTAATGTTGGGATCTTCAAATTATTCTGTAGAGCTACAGTAATAAAAACCGCCTGGTACTGGAATAAAAACGGACTTGTAGAATCAAATTGAAGATCCTGACATTAACCTAAAAACATGTGTTTGTTTTTCTAATACTGGCACCAAGAGACGTCTGAAACGTTTCTACAGAAGGATCACCAGAACCTACTTGTGGTGAAGTTAGGGTGACATAGCTGAGCCCTCCTGGCCACTACAGAGCTCTCTGGCCTCTCCTCTCCAGCGCTCTTCAACTTCCCTCTTTCTTCCTTCCTTGATTCCTTGCCAGGTCACACAACAAAACCTCTAAAACTGTCTGTGAAACTGAGTTTCCTTTTTTTTTTTTTTCTGAGTTTCCTTTTTTGGAAGTTGTTTTTCTCAGGTGTTTTATGATAGAAATAAGAAAATTGACTAATGAACTGTTGTAAATGGTTTTTGGCCCAGACTTTACAGTCTAGGCTCATGGTTCGAACCCACAGTCCCACAGAAACACATGCAGTCCCATAGAATCACACACATACTTGTATTATTTTTTTTTATGCTGATTGGCCTAGGGCCCAGGCATGCAACTTACTGACTTCTTCATCTGAACTCAACCCATCTTGTTCATCCATTGGCTTGGTATCTTTTCTCAGAGCAGCTTTTCAACTTCCTTCCTGTGTCATCTCCTGGAATCTGCAGTGTCTGTCTAATGTGTCTGCTCTGTTCTGAGATTTTCCCAGTCTAGTAGCTTCGTCCACATTTCCTGTCTTCCTTTAGTCAATCAGCTTTTGACTAAACCTCTAGGCGAGACAATTATTTAAAATGTAACACAAAGTACCACTATAATGCACTGTTTAGTTAACAATTCCCAAAATAAATGGCTTAACAATGGTGACCATTTGATTTGCATGCAATTCTTTGGGCTAGGAATTTAAATATGGAACAAAAGAAATAGCTTATTGTACCTTTAGTGGTAGATGTTGGTACTAAAAACTCCAGCAATTCCCTCTCACTTCTGTTCCTAATACCTCTTTTCTGTGCAGTACTGGGATAGTTTGGGGCTTTTTGCAGTGGGCTCCATGGTTCTTACCATAGGCTGATTCCTTGGCTCTTCAGGGTTGCTACAGGTATCATCTCTTGATCCCTCCATGGGATCTCTCCATCCAGGTATTGGGAGTTTTACATGGTCTCTACAGGCCTAAAACAAGGTAAGTATGATAATTATTTTTTAATTAACAGATCTTTTGGTAGTTTGAGATTTATTTATTGTAAAAATGAGCAAAATCAATTTGGAGTTCTCACCACCTTTTCTCTTCCACACCAACACAGCACCCCCTGCTGTTAACATCTTGTTTATATGGTGCAGCTGCTCAATGTAAGCCAATATAGATGCATCATTAGGTAAAGTCTACAGTTTTCAATGAAGTTCACTCTTTGTATTACACAGTTTTATGGACTTTAGCAAATACATGTACTCTCTATCACAATGTTATGTAGCAAGGGCTCATGGCCCTAATCATACCCAAACAGTGCTCCATGTATTCATCTTTTTCCTATGTCCTCTTAATCTTTGGGCTCCTGGCTGTCTTTTAAGGTCTCTATAATTTTCTTAAGTGTATCGTCTTCCCAGATTCCCTCTATGCATTTAAATTTCTTTTATCTCTTTTCATAGCTTGACAAATTTGGTCTCAGTGATGAATATTACTTTGTGTGAAAATGATTTTGTTTAGTCACTCTAGAAGGCATTTTATCATTTCTGATTTGGGACAACTATAAAAAAGTTTTCTACAAACTCTATGTTCAGGCATTTGTTGCCTAAATGGTCAATTTGATTTGAAACCTGAGCATATGTTTGCTTCATTGCATGGTGACTCTGTAGTAAGTTTTGGTGGAGATGGCTAATCTTTTCCAAAGTGGAAAAAGCAGTGTGGACTCCATCCATTCTGGAGTAAGAGTGCCTTGGCTCCCCAACCTCAGCAGTGGGTAGTATCTGTGCACTGGATTTGTTCCACCAGAGGGGAGCATCACCTTTCTGACTTTATTTGCAGTTCCTCGTGGAGTGGATGCCAGGTTCTCATCTTTCCATGCACTTATTTGGTATTGTATGTCTCACTTTTCTTTTGCTCTGCTCAAAATACAAGCACTCTGTTTAATAAGAAAAATTGCATATCCTGTCTTGTTTTTTAGTTTGGAGGAAATGTTCAGACATTCACCACTTAGTATAAAGTTATTCACATGTTTGTCATACATAGCTTTCATTATGTTGAGGTTTATTTTTTATTCCTAGTTTAATGTGACTTTTTTATTTTTTAATTTTTCCTTTTTATTTTTATTTTTTTTCTTTATTTATTTTGTATTTATCAAAAAAACAGTAAAATGAATTTAAAATGCTGAAAACTTAACAATAACTATAAAGAGGATAAAAATCATAAGCATGACTTATCAAGGGTGATAATGCAAATAAGATTGCTACACATATATTTACTTTGTGTTCAGCTTTTCCTCTGAATTTTTTTTTCCATCCCTGTATATCCTTATTCAAGGTCCTTTCCCCCTCCCACCACATCAGGTCATTTTTCTTCTCCGCAACTCCCCATCCCCTCCCTGGGCAGGGAGCAGACAGTCCCATGGTCCCACTGACCCAATAATGTTTGGATCAGTCTCCACTCCTGGCCAAATCCACTTTTGTCCATCCTCCCTCAAGAGTGAGTCAGGTGTTCCTATAGTTGGAGTGGGGTCTGAAGGGTCAGTCCAGGGTGTTTCTGAACCCAAGCTGTTCAGTGGATGTGGTTTGCAGCTTGGGTATGCTTGGCTTTTTTTGTTTGTTTGTTTGTTTGTTTAGAGACCAGTAATGAGTGAGTACATCCCCTGCTTATCTTTCTGAGATTGTGATACCTCGCTCAGGAGGATATTCTCCAAACCCATCCATTTGCCTGCAAATTTTAGGATATCATTTTTTCTTACTGCTGAGTAGTACTCCATTGTGTAGATGTACCACAGTTTGTTAATCCATTCTTCTGTTGAGGGACATCTAGGTTGTTTCCAGGTTCTTGCTATTACAAATAATGCTGCTATGAACATAGTGGAGCTAATACCTTTGGAGTGTGAATGTGCCTCTTTAGGGTATACACCCAGAAGTGGTATTGCTGGGTCCTTGGGGAGATTGATTCTCAATTTTCTGAGAAACCTCCATATTGTATTCCAAAGTGGCTGCACAAGCTTACACTCCCACCAACAATGAAGGAGTGTTCCCCTTGTTCCACATCCTCTCCAACATAGGCTGTCATCTGTGCCTGTTATCTTAGCCAATCTAACAGGTGTTAGGTGGTATCTCAAAGTTGTTTTGATTTGCATTTCTCTGATGGCTAAAGATGAAGAGCACTTTTTCAGGTGCCTTTTAGCCATTTGTAGTTCCTCTGCTGAGATCTGTACCCCATTTTTTGATAGGGTTATTCAAGGTTTTGGGCTCTAAATTCTTGAGCTCTTTATATACCTTAGAGATCAGTCCTCTATCACTTGTAGGGTTGGTGAAAATCTTTTCCCATTCTGTAGGCTGTCGTTTTGTCCTATTGACAGTGTCCTTGGCTTTGCAGAAGCTTCCCAGCTTCAGGAGATCCCACT
>PVIH01022381.1:0-27319 GCA_004025045.1 Sigmodon hispidus | reverse complement strand
ACCAAAAGTAAAAAAAAAAAAAAAAAAAAACTGGGAATCAAACTTCCCAAGGATTCAGCAATATCACTACTGGGCAAAAACCCAAAGATGCATATTCACAGTCAAAAGGCATTAGCTCAACTGTGTTCATAGCAGCATTATTTGTAATAGCAAGAACCTGGAAACAACCTAGGTGTCCCTCAGCTGAAGAATGGATTAACAAACTGTGGTATATCTACACAATGGAGTACTACACAGCAGTAAGAAAAAAAATATACCCTAAAATTTGAAGGAAAAATGTATGAATTGGGAGGATATCCTTCTGAGTAAGGTATCACAAACCCAGAAAGATAAGCAGGGGATGTGCTCACTCATTAGTTGGCTTTAAACAAAAAGCATAGCATTCCTAAGCTGCAAAATACAATCACAGTACAGCTTGGGATGTGAAACAACTTGGACTGGCACATTGGAGCCCATTCCCTCCAGAGAAACACCTGACCCAGTCTTGATGGTGCGGTTAGGAAAGCAGATCTGCCTGGAGTTGATGCTGAACTAAGCCACCTTGGATCGTTGGGACATCCTGCCCTTGCTGGGGAGGAGATAAATTGATGAGGAGAAGAGTGATTGACTGAGGGGGCAGGTGAAGGAAGGGAGTCTGAACAAGGGGATACATGGACAAAAAATATGACTTTTTCATAATAAAAAATCAAATCAAAAAGAAAAGAAACAAATAAATTAAATCTTCTATCAAGTAAAACAAAAGAAAAAAAGGAAGGAAAGAAAGAAAATCTTTATATCCCATATTTCTATAATAGATCTCGAAAGTAACTTTCTTATTTTAGCCTATGTTTTATAGTTTTAAAAAGTTACTTATTTGTTATATAAATTAAATTTGGAAGTAATTTATAAATCTAAATATCTGCAAATTTTTTAATAAAAAATATATTATTTTGTAGTAAATAATTATTTAAATTTAAATAAATTAAGAAAAGAATAATTATTTTGTTACTATTATTAAGACAAATATAAGTTCTTTGCACAACAATAGAAAGGCATCAACAATTTTAGTATCAGATTTTCTATTTGTTTATGACATGCCTATATTATAAGCTTGGATATATTTATCTTGCATGAAAAATCTTTTCAGTACTATTAGAATTGTTTCCACCTTTTATTAAGTGGGATTGAACTTAATATCTGTAGTCTCATTCCTTTAAGAACTGAGTGAGATAATAGTCAAAACACAGATAAATTACATTTTCTATTTGTTACATAATCTCTCTAGCTAATTTATCTTCTATATATAAGCAGACCATTTTCAATTTTGAGTGATTTAAATGTGTGACATCTTGTAGCAATTTTGTTCAACAGTGAAATAGAATATTTATTTTTAAATTTAGACAATATTATACCTCAATACAGCAATGCCATTTGTAATGACTTTGATAACTGTATAATTTTCTTGCTTAGGATATTTTTAACTTTGGAGATAAAATTTTAAATACAACATATCTGAAGTAGCCAAACACTAAAGGGAAACAGGTGATCATTAAGTTCTTTTGAGAAACATGATGTAAGTTTTCCCTATTTCTGGTACTCCAAACATAAATATATAATCCTTTTAATTAATAAAGTTACTTCTCCAAATCAAATTAAAAGTACAGATAAGATTTTAGCTTAAAAATATTGGTTTTGGGGCTGGAGAGATGGCTCGGCGGTTGAGAGCGCCGTCTGCTCTTCCAGAGGACCCGGGTTCGATTCCCAGCACCCACATGGCAGCTAACAACTGTCTCTAGTTCCAGTTCCAGGCAAAAACACCAAGGCAAATAAATAAATAAATAAAGTTTAAAAAAAAAAATATTGGTTTTGCTAGCTTTTTCTGACATATTTTAGTTTATTTATAAAATAATGTAGCCTTACTTTAGTATTGAGCCAACAATGGTGAAGAAACGGTGGTTTGTACAACTACTTTTTAAACTTGTGTTTGTTTATTTAATTATGAAAAAACAATTTTGTTTTGTCATTTATGAAAAAAGAACAAAAAGTTTCAGTTTTTTTAAAAAACAATTTTTTAAAAAATAAAAATTTGGTTTGAATCTTGACATTTATGGAATATGACTGGGATGTAACTTTTAAGAAGTAAAATATCTATATTTTCATGCCTAGCTACATTCCTTTCCCCAATGACAACTACAATATGTAATTATATAAATTATTATTCATTTATGTCTCCACTGAATAAGTAAAATGGTGTGAGCCTGTTCATTCATTTGGGAAATCAAAATGACTTTATATAACCACAGTGATACAGTGAGAAATGCTAGATACTTGGTGTTTTGAAAATATATTTAAATTTATGTATGCATTTCTAGAAATATTCATCTCATCTCTACATATATATAATAAAAGTAATTTATTCCAATATAAATCATCTTTCTGTCATCCTGAAATCCTCAGGAGAGTCTCAAAATTTCTTGATTTTCTAATACGGAAAACCGAGGCATCAGGTAAAATGGCATAAGTTCAATTTTGCTTTTGACATTTACAATGTTGACCATTTTTTCTGCATAAAAATAAATATGTCTTGAATTCTTATTCTCTCTTGTTTAAATTTATTTTTCATATGTTTAGGTACAATTTCCATTTTCAGGTTTAGGGGTTAAGTGCATAAGACACAGTGTAACTGTTGCAGTAGAGATCTGACAATGGTGTAAATTCAAGTCCATTCAGGTTTTTCCATGTCAATAAACAACAAATGAATCTTGTCAGTTTTAAAAAAACAACATAATAGAAATCATGCTGATTTCAGTGTTCCTCTCACAGCCAATATATTTAAAGTAATTATTGTTGATTTTACACTTAATATATAACAATAATGTAAATATTTTTCATAAGCTTGTGGGTTAAATACATTATTCACTACAACTCAATAAACAAGCTATGGAAAACTGAGATAAGAAAAGACTGAAGTCAGGAAGTAAAGAAGCTGGAGGCAAGAAAAAGATTCAGAGTATTGCAAGCTATTAAAAATATTCTTTTGTTTCTTTTTTATTTTTATTCTGAATAAAGTCATATATTTAACCATATATCCCCTTGTTCAAACTCCCTTCCACCTCAAACCCCTTCCAGTCACACTCTCTTCTCCACAACACTTTATCTCCTCCTCAGCAAGAGCAGGAGGTCCCAAGATCCCATTATGGCTTAGTTCAGCATCCACTCCAGACAAATCTGCTTTCCTCACCCCAGCATCAAGACTGGGTCAGGTGTTTCTCTGGAGGGAATGGGCTCCAAGGTGCTAGTACAAGGTGTTTCAGATCCCAAACTGTTCAGTGATTGTGGTTTGAATCTTGGACATGATTTGCTTTTTGCTTTTTCATTTAGAGCACACTAATGAGTGAGTACATCCCCTGCTTATCTTTCTGAATTTGTGATACCTCACTCAGGAGGATATTTTCCAAATCCATCCATTTGTCTTCAAATTTTAGGATATAATTTTTTCTTACTGCTGAGTAGTACTCCATTGTATAGATGTACCACAGTTTGTTAATGCATTCCTTAGTGGAGGGGCATCTAGGGTGTTTCCAGGTTCTTGCTTTTATGAATAATGCTGCTATGAACATAGTTGAGCTAATGCCTTTGGGGTGCCAACGTGCCTTTTTAGGGTATATGCTCAGTAGTAGTATTGCTGGATTCTTGAGGAGATTGGTTCCCAGTTTTCTGAGAAACTGTCACACTGCATTTCAAAGTGGCTGAACAAGCTTACACTCCTACCAAAAATGGAGGCGTATTTCCCCTTGCTTTGCAACCTCTCCAGCATAGGCTGCCATCTCTGTCTTTTCTCTTAGGTAAGCTGACATGTGTAAGGTGGTATATCAGAGTTGTTTTGATTTGCATTTCTCCTATGGCAAAGATGTGGAGAATTTTTTCAAGTACCTTTCAGCCATTTTTAATTCTTCTGCTGAGAATTCCCTTGTTAGTTCTGAACCTCAATTTTTGATTGGGTTATTCCATGTTTTGAGCTCTAGTTTCTTGAGTTCTCTATATATTTTAGAAATCAGTCCTCTATCACTTATAGGGTTGATGAAAAATTTTCCCATTCTGTAGGCTGTTGTTTTGTCCTATTGAATGTATCCTTGGCTTTACAGAAGCTTCTCAGTTTCAGGAGGTCTCACTTATTTATTGTTGTTCTTAGTGTCTGTGCCACTAGTGTTATATTTAGGAAGTGGTCACCTGTGTGAACGTGTTGGAGGGTATTGCCCATTTACTTTTCTATCAAGTTCAGTGTGGCTGGGTTTATGTTGAGGTCTTTGATCCACTTGGATTCTAAGATTATGCAGAAAATTCAGAGCTGACTCATTTTAAAATTTACTTCTTTACTTTATACTCTGTAATGAGATTATATTGGTATGTTGCCCCACTTACTGTATTAATAAATGCTTATTGGCTGAAGGCAAACAGGAGTTGTTAGCAGGGCTACCAGACTAAGAAAACGGTGGGAACAGGAAGAACAGAGCAGACATACCAGGGAGAGTCAGATGGATGAGTCTCCATCAGAAGCAGAGGAAGGAAGTTGAAATTCAGCTCTAAAAAAAGGTACTGTCTCTCTGTCTTCTCTACCCTGGGAGTAGCTCTCTGGCCTTGGACCCTGAAAATGTATGAGTGCTCCAGGTTCATCTCTTCCAGCTCCTCTCAGCTGCTGAGTTGACCCCTGTCTGCAGTGAAATTGAACACACCACAGAAGTGGACAGATGAGGGACTCAATAGTCTCTCATCCACCGACCTCACTCATCTCTAGCCATAGTTTCCAAACCAGCATCATCTCCCAGGACATCGACACAGCAGCCAAATTCATTGGGGCTGGTGCTGCTACAGTCGGGGTGACTGGCTCTGGGGCTAGGATTGGGATAGTTTTTGGGAGCCTCACCAATGGTTATGCCAGGAACCCTTCTATGAAGCAACAACTCATCTCCGATGCCATTCTGGGCTTCGCCCTCTAAGAGGCCATGGGGCTCTTTTGCCTAATGTTGGCCTTCCTATTCCTCTTCGCCATGTGAAGCAGCTGTCTCCACTTCCACCTCCCATAGCTCTTTCACTTCCTATCTGCCCTGTATGTTCCTTTTCCTGTACTTCCTCAGGAAGCCTGGGGAAAGTGCTTGGCTCAGGGTTTGACAGAAAGAAGACAAATAAATACTGTATTAATAAGAAAAAAAAAGGGACCAAACCATATAGCTAAACAAGATAAGAAAGGCGGGTTAACTTAAGAGTAATCTATTAAAATTAAATGAAGATCAGATTAATTACCTAAACAGGCCTATAACCCTTAAGGAAATGGAGGCTGTCATTAAAAGCCTCGCCAAAAATAAAAGCCCTGGTCCAGATGGTTTCAGTGCTGAGTTCTACCAGACATTCAAAGATGAATTAATACCATTACTCCTCAACTATTTCACACAGTAGAAACTGAAGGAATATTGCAAAATTCCTTTTATGAGGCCACAATAACCTTAATACCCAAGCCACTCAAAGACACAACAAAGAAGGAGAATTAAAGACCAATTTCCCTCATGAATATTGAGACTTAAATTCTCAACAAAATTTCACCAAACCATATACAACAATGTATAAAAAAATATCATCCAACACGACCAAGTAGGCATCATCCAAGAAATGCAGGGCTAGTTTAACATACAAAAAACCGTAAACGTTATCCATCATATAAACAAACTAAAGAAACAAAACCACATGATCATATCCTTAGATGTGGAAAAAGCCTTTGACAAAATCCAACACTCCTTTATGATTACAGCCCTGGAGAGATCAGGAATACAGGGAGAATACCTAAATATAATAAAGGCAATTTACAAGAAGCTGACAGCCAGTATCAAAATTAATGGAGAAAAATTCAAAGCAATCCCACTAAAATCAGGAACTAGACAAGGATGTCCTCTCTCCCCTTATCTATTCAATATAGTTCTCAAAGTTTTAGCTAAAACAATAAGAGATCAAAAAGAGATTAAGGGGATACAAAATGGAAAAGAAGAAGTGAAGCTATCTCTATTTGCAGATGATATGATTGTATGCATAAGTGACCTACAAAATTCTTCCAAGGAACTGCTAAGGCTGATAAATACCTTCAGCAATGTAGCAGGATACAAGATTAACTCAAAGAAATCAGTAGCCCTTCTATACACTAAAGGTGGAAGAGCTGAAAAAGAAATAAGGGAAACATTACCCTTCATTATAGCAGCAAATAGTATTAAATACCTTGGAGTAACTATAACCAAAGAAGTAACAGACCTATTTGACAAAAAATTTAAATCATTGAAGAGAGAAATTGAAGAGGATATCAGAAAAAGGAAAGCTCTCCCATGTTTCAGGATAGGTAGCATTAACAGTAAAAATGGCAATTCTACCAAAGGCAATCTGCAGATTCAATACACTGCCCATCAAAATCCCAACACAGTATTTTTTGGAACTTTAAAGAACAATACTCAATTTCATTTGGAATAACAGGAAAGCCAGGATTGCCAAAACAATTTTACTTAACAAAAGAACCTCAGGAGTTATCACCATCCCTGACTTCAAGTTATACTATGGAGCTACAGTAGTAAAATCAGCCTGGTACTGGCATAAAAACAGACTTGAGGATCAATGGAATTGAATTGAGGATCCAGACATTAACCCAAAAAACCTATGAATACCTGATCTTTGACAAAGAGGCCCAAAATGTTCAATGGAAAAAAGATAGTAGATTAAACAAATGGTGTTGGCATAGCTGGATGGAAGTGTGTAGAAAAATGCAAATAGATCCGAGCCTGTCACTCTGCACAAAACTCAAATCCAAGTGGATCAAAGACCTCAATTTAAACCCAGCATTTTGAACTTGATAGAAAAGAAAGTGGGAAATGCACTTCTACGAATTGGCACAGGCAACCACTTCCTAAATATAACACCAGTGGCACAGACACTAAGACCAACAATCAATAAATGGGATCTCCTGAAGCTAAGAAGCTTCTGTAAAGCCAAGGACTCTGTCAATTGGACAAAATGACAGCCTACAGAATGGGAAAAGATTTTCACCAACCCTACAAGTGATAGAGGGCTGATCTCTAAGATATATAATGAACACAAGAATGTAGATCCCAAAACCTTGAATAACACAATCACAAAATGGGGTTCATATCTACAAAGGGAATTCTCAGCAGAAGAATTATGAATGGCTGAAAGGCACCTAAAAAAGTGCTCATCATCTTTAGCCATCAGAGAATTGCAAATCAAAACAACTTGAGATATCACCTGACACCTGTTAGATTGGCTAAGATAAAAGACACAGAGGACAGCCTATGCTGGAGAGGATACTGAGCAAGGGGAACACTCCTCTATTGTTGGTGGGAGTGCAAGCTTGTTCAGCCACTTTGGAATGCAGTACGGTGGTTTCTCAGAAAATTGAGAATCAATCTCCCCTAGGACCCAGCAATACCACTTCTGGGTGTGAACTCTAAACATGCACAGTCACACTCCAAAGGCATTAGCTCAACTATGTTCATAGCAGCGTTATTTGTAATAGCAAGAACCTGGAAACAACCTAGTTGTCCATCAACTGAAGAATGGATTAACAAACTGTTGTACATCTACACAATGGAGTACTACTCAGTAGTAAGAAAAAAAGATATCCTAAAATTTGCAGGCAAATGGATGTATTTGGAGAATATCCTCCTGAGCGAGGTATCACAAACTCAGAAAGATAAGCAGGAAATGTACTCACTCATTAGTGGACTCTAAACAAACAAACAAACAATCAAGAAAAAAGCAAAGCATGCCCAAGCTGCAAACCCCAACCACTGAACATCTTGCGATCAGAAACACCCTGGACTGACTCCTTGGACCCTATTCCCCCTAGAGGAACACCTGACTCAATCTTTAGGGAGGGGGGAGAAAACTGGATCTGCCAGGAGTGGAGACTGAACTAAGCAATATTGGGACAGTGGGAACATGGGACTGGCTGCTGCCTGCCCATGGAAGGGATGGGGAGTTGTGGAGAAGAAAGAATGACCTGATGTAGTAGGAGGGGAACAGGACCTTTTATAAGGATATACAAGGATAGAGAGTGTGACTTCTTTGTTAATAATAATAATAATAACAACAAAAATAAACAAAAAAATAGTAAAGATTTAGCAAGTTATATTCCTGGGCCCTAGGCTGCTCAGCATAACATAAGTGTCTGTGTGTTTCTGTGAGATTGCAAGTCTAACCTCAGGGCTAAGCAAGATAGGCCAAGCCAGAAACTTAATAAACAATACTCTGGTAAATTGTACCTAAGATAGAGAAAAAAATATTTGTCATAATTTTGTATGCCGTATACATGTGACTGAAGTGTATTTGTACAGTTGTGTTTGTTATGTGCTCTTTTCATAAGTTTTTGATTTATTACTTGTAAAACACTGAATATCTGAATATGCAGTAATATTGGTACAAAAATACTTACGTATAGTGACTGTAGTTCTGAAGAAAATCCAAAAACCTGCAAATATTCACTCTAATTAATTCACATGTATGTTATAGATATTAAATATGAATATATATTGCTGTAAAGAGACATCATGACGTGGTACCACTTACTAAAAATACAGTTAATTGCAATGGCTATCAGTTTTAGAGTTTAGCTAGTTATTATCAAATGGGAAAAAAGCAAAATGCAGGCAGTCATTGTACTGGAAAAGGAGCTCAGGGTTTTACTTCTTAATCAAATAAATAAATAAATAAATAAATAAATAAATAAATAAATAAATCCAAACCAAACCAAAACAGGAATCAGGCAGTGAACTTTCTACCACAGTTTAGCTTGAGCCAAGGAAAGTTCTAAGCTCACAATTATAATTGTATAGGTTCTATACATGATAACACTTCCTAGAATAAAACCATGCCTACCTAATAGTGTGACTGACTTCCTATGAATTTATGAGGGCAATTATATTCAAACTACCACAATAATAATGAAAATATTTTTATAAAATATATTTTGATTATTGTCTACCCTTTCATAAACTTCTCTTGAATTCTTTTTACATTTCTGTTTTCTCACTCCACAATTCTTTTTTATTTTCTCTTCTGAATACAAACAGCCAAATAAAATTAACAAATATACCAGAATAAGAATAGAAATAAAAAATTTCAAAGAAAAGTAACGTACCACATACAAACACAGATAAATAAACAAAAACTATAAAAAAGGACTATATATACTAATAAGATTAAAAATTCAAAACCAAACAATGTGAAAAACATCCAACATAATCCCCTGCTTTGCTTTATAATTGGGAGGTGTCATCATAAGCCTTGAGAAACCTGTCATCTGTGCCATAAGGGTCAAGGACTTGGCAGTAAACTACGACCTAATTGGTGGCAATTTTAGCAGTGGAAGTTATCTGTTACTAGATGAATTAAATAATGCATGATGCAAACATCAAGTTAAAACAGCACAATTAGAGGACTGATAAAGTGTAGAAGCCAGGAAAACAAGGAGTTATTGAACTAGATATAGTGCTCTATAGGTTGGAATTTTGAGAACAGCTGCTTATCAAGTTATTTTTTTCAAGGTATTGATGTTAGTCTTGATCACATTTGACTCATTCTCATAGTAATAACATTCTTCTCTCTTAACCAAGCAAGTACCCTCAATTTTCAGCAGATATTAGATTCAGTGTTTTCTGTTTTGAATTACAACTTCAGCAAGAGAATATATTTTTGTTGGAGGAATTTAAGGCTTTCAGTTCTGGATGTCATTGCCTGTTGAGTTTGTCTCTCAAGTTTCCAACCAGATGATGTATCTGAAAGCTGGTAGTTGTTGCATACAAAGAATATGGCAAGTCCTATTTTTACCAGTGAAAGAAAGAGTATCTCTCATCTTCATCTGACATGTAGCAACACTGCTGCCTTTACTTTCTAGTAAAGATAAACCTGTGAACTAATCTCAACAGGAAAGAAAAATCCAGGTGGTGGATTTATCCAGGAGGTTATTATCAGAGGAAGACAAGATTTAGTTTGCAGTGTAAGGCAATAGTGATTAGATAGACAACAGACTGATGGTCTTTAGGTATAAGCTGGGGAGAATAACAAAGTAAGTATTTGATCAGATATCATGAAGGTTTGGATTGATGTCATTTCTCTTGGCTGACATTGTTGCAGAAGTATTTTAGGTACTAGTTCATGGATAGTGTGGGTACTAGAAGTGCAAAAGAAGCAATGAGGCATTTGTATGTGTAGTGGATGGGAGGAAATTAGCAACATATATTTAGACCCCAAAACATTGCCAAACTTATTTGTTCTTCTGTTCATTTTTTCCTGTAAAACAAGGTTATGACATGGTGCTTAATTATTGTATAGCAGGAGTGTGTATTAGAAATTCACAAAAAGAATAAGTTTTGAGGAGGCATTTCATGTGTGTCATGACAGTATAAGGAAACTTAAGTTGTAGTCCTTTTAAATTAATATCGATTAGCCAATAGGATCTTTAGCAGTAAAGAGTGACAGTGGAGGCAGGCCCCATTTGAAGCAATATTATCAAATATAGCACTGACTTTAGCAAAGATCACAGAGAGGGATAAATGTGCAGGTATACAGCTTCTAAAAATGGAAGTTTAATTTGAGAAAATCATAAATGTCTGGAAAGAAGACATATTTATTAAGGGAGTAAATGAGGATTACACTCACAAACACAAAATGAAGCACCACCATTGTCTCATAGAAAGATGAAAAGTTCAAGACTGGATCAGAGAACCTTATGCCAAGATGCTTTTCATGTCCAAGAGAGAAGGTGACCCCTTCCCCCTTTCTCTTTGAAGAGTAGCTAAGAAGCACTGCCTCTATTGGCCTAGATTTCCTAAGTTCATAGGCAGAGAGAAAGCTTACTACAGATGGGAGAGGACATTGCCATCAAGCTGGACAAAGAGGGGCCTAGCAGGATGAGCAGGTTGGCTACATAAGTACTGTCTGAACATAAATTCATAAGTTTTTGTAGGTACAGCACAACCAGTAAATGGCATACATTTTCCTGTAATAAAAGGTTCTACCTGAAATAAAGAAAAGATGGATTTCAGGACCATTGTCTTCATAATAACCTGCATAGGAAGTTTCCTGTCATTTCCCATCTGTGAAGGTCACAGGAACTCATGAAATAGGAAATTGTGAGAACAAGTAAAAAGAGAGTCAACTAAAAAGTAATATGGTTGTTAGATATTTATCATTTGTGTGATGATTATCTATTTTTCTTAGGAAGCCAACTCTGCTGTTAACAAAAGAGCTGTGTTTCTTAGTAGTGACTGGATGTCTGGGAGGTGTTGGGACAGTATAATTATGGTGCAACAGACAAGTAGGTTTTGTAGAATGAAGGAAAGAGAGGTTATTGTCATCTTTCATTTTAATTTTAAAAGTTTTTTTTTCATATCTACCACTGCTCCTCTTCCCTTTCTTTCTCCCAGGCCTTCCCAGTCCTCCTTCCACCTTCCCTTACAACATCCTCTCATACATTTCCCAAGAAGAGCAAGTAGTCTCGAGGTGAGTCAGTTCAGTTTGGCATATTTAGTTGAGGTAGGTCTGAGTCCCTCATGCCATTATTAAGACTAGTTAGGTCTTCCTCTGTAGAGAGTGGGCTCTGAGATTTCAGTTCATATACCAGGAACACAGTGTGATCCTACTGCAAGAGACTCCACAAACTGTTCATGCCATTTGACAGTCGTCTACCTCTGGAGGGTTTAGTTTATTTTCCTGAAAGTTCCTCAGTGATTGTTTCTGAGTCAGTGAGCACCTAATAGTTTGAGTCTGCTTTGTTTATGGGTTTCCTCCACATGGTTCTGGTCCCTTTGTTCATGTACTTTCTCCTTTCTTTCTCTCTTCAGCTGACTGGGAGCTCAACCTGGTACTTAGTTGTGGATCTCTGCTTCTGCCTCCATCCATTGCTGGATAAAGGTTCTTTAATGACAATTAGAGTGGTCATTCATTTGATTATAGAAGAAGTCTTGTATACTCAATCATAAGTAGATTTTAGACATAAAGCAAAAAAATAAGCGTGCCACAAACCACAACCCCTGAACATCTGGTAATAGAAGTAACTTGAGAGATATCCAGTGATCTGTTAAGGGAAAATGAAGATTTCCTGAGATATTTGGGATCATAATTGGGAGTAAACAAGGGGACATAGGAACAAATCATGGGAGCAGGAGATGGATGAATGAGAGGAGCAACAGAGAGGGAGAACAAAGAAATGTATATCTTGATAGAGGGAGCCACTGTGGGGTTAGGAAAAAAACTGGTGGAAAAGAAACCTTCAAGAGTTCACAAGATGCTCCTGACTAGGAATGCAGACAGTAGTAGAGAGAGTATCTAATTATTCCCTATAATCAAATGGTTGTCACTTTTAAGTACATAGAATTGGGACTGGAATTGCCTGGTCAATATAAAGAGCCAATGTCTCAGGCAATTAATATTTTCTAAAAACCTTTGAACAGTGTTGGTGTTTAGAGTTAATGGATTGAGAAAGTCAATAGTAGGTTTTGCTGTTGGAACTTAGGCTAGAGTAATTTCAATTCCCAGGCACATGATGGGTGACCCAAGCTGGGCATAACCCACTTCTATTGTAAAGCCTCTTTCTTTTAGAGTCTTTATGCCATTTTGTTTAAGGGCCTCTAACTGCAAAGGTTGTTCTTGTCTATTTTTTGATACATTAATAGATCATCCATGTAATGGTAGATATGGAAACATAATTAATTATGGGAGGTTAATGTGTGGGCTACAGCTTCCTAACAAATGGTGAGACTGTCAGCCATGTTCCAGGATAGTACTTTCCACTAATATGTACCAAATGAGCATGAGTTGTTGATTTTTTAACAGAAAAGGCAAACTATTTTCAGTTTTGTTTATCGAGTGCTATTGAAAAAGCAATTGTTAATGTCTAAGACTAATATTGTGGTATTTACTGGTATTGCAGAGGAAAGGGGGAGATCTGAGCTGAGGAAAACCACAAATTTTCAAGGTATAATTAATTGTTCTCAGACTCAGGAGAATAACTGTAGGTGCAGTTATCCTTGTAAATTACCAAACATGGAATGATCCAGAGACCTGTAGATGGATGAATGTGCCCCATGTTTAATTGATATTTGTTGTAAAATAGTTAATTTATTCCTATTTATATACCACTGCTTCACTGAAGCAGAATCTTCTGTAATCTATTCTAGACAGGAATCAAGATATTAGGACTGGGGGTTCTTTTGATGTCAACATTTTTGGAAATCTATTGGAGTCATTCTCATTCTTCTGTACTAGGAAGGTCTTGTCACATGTTCCTTCATCATAACTTAGTGGCCTTTGTGAAAATTATGACTTGAATGGACACATTTGTTACATGGATCCTCCCATCTATAAATGTCTTTGGTAATAAAATCTCAGGGGAAAGTACCTACACCCATTAGTTAAAATATAAGTACAAGGGTCCATGTTGGGAAAACCAAGGCTTGTCATAGGATAGTTTTTCCCTTCCTTGTGTATATCAAACATTTGAAAATTTGATTGATGATTATAATTGAAAATTTGAGGTGAGATTTTTTTTTTACAGGAAGTCAACTATTTATTGCAACACTTTTTGCTTAAGAATGACAGATGGTCCCTTTGGTGACCTTCTTCCTTCTCTCCACTTCACAGATCGGATTTGTCTAACACCCATGAGATAGGATCTCCAGGGTTCGCAGGGGAGTGTGGCATTGGCTTCAAAGCCAACTATTATACTAGAAAAATGGTACTCCAGCTAACATGGTGTGTTTGTACACTTGTGTCGGGTGGGCCAAAGCAGGGGCTGAAGACACTGTACCTCTCTCACTGTGGTGGCTAGGGGTAGGTCCAAAGAATCAGAAAATGATTTTTTAGGTCTATTATTTACCCAGTGGACCCATAGACCTTTTCCTTTTAGTGGCAGGGCTGAGGCATTTAAAGGTGACAAGACGTTGCTGTCTTTATCAGTTTTGGATTTGCAGTTCCTCTTCCAATAAAGGCCTTTTTATTACAATGAGGGCAGACAGCTTTATGGAGTTGGAGAAAGTTGGATTGGCATTTGGGCACTCCCCTTTACTCTTTCTGCACATTTAAAACATTTTGAATAAGACCATCTTGTGATTGCAAGGCTTGGGCATGAGAGGTCCTATATGGGGCAGTCCCCAGTGTCATGAGTAGTCATGCTCAATTTATGATAGCATCTAGTTTTTAGGCTCTGAGAAGCCTGTCTGTGGTCTAGAATCATTGCTTTCCAGACAAGATTATTTAGGAGTACTGCTTTGGCTGCAGACTCTGTTATCTTTCTGTCCAGACTGGCTTTACTCTCAGTATGAAATCTGCTAGGATTTAATTTGGTTTCCATTTTTAAAAGGTCAGTGAAGAGGTCTCCCCAGGTCCTGTGGTGGGGAAAAGGGTCTCAGATTTGCAGTGTCCATAAAGAGACCAATCCAAAGCAGCAAGCAGGGAGCTTGGTGTGGAAAAGTTTCCCTTTCAAATAGTTGGTTATAATTTCAATTTATTAAGGGAGTGGGATTGTCTTTGTTGTTGTCCTATTTGTTGATTATGTAGCTCATTATTTTTATCTTGCTTTTGAAATTTATCTCTAAGGAGGGAACTGGGAAGAATGGATTGACATATGTCTCTCTAGTCTTGAGTGGCTAAAAGGGAGCTTTTAAAGTTCCATAAAATACATTTGGTCCAGGGGGCATGAATCCTGTCTTCACTTAAGGATTGACACAGGTGCTCTAAGTCTGCCTTAGAGAAGGGTCTCAAGCAAATGAGAACTGACTGGTTACACAGAGATTAACAGGGAAAGTTCCTATGGGAGGCTCCAGGTCCCGAGGCCACTGCAACAGAGAGAACCAGAGTAATTATTCCCAATATCTCTGATATTCTTAAGCCACTGGAAGCTCTTTGACAAAGTTGCAGCAGGCAGTGTCTCTGAGAGCAGTAGAGGAATATCTCTGTGATTGCAGAGGTGCTTGAAGGTCACATGGGGAGGTTCCACAGGCAGTGACACTGAGCGTTGGAAAAGAGAATTTCCATTATTAGAGTTACTTGGGGCCATGAGGACAGGAGTCATCTGGGTGGTTTATTTGGATTTTTTTAAGGTCTGGGTTTTTTTTTTTTTTTTTTTTTTTTGATCACTATAACTAATGGAGGCTTCAACTCACTACCATCTGGGACTAATGATGGCTGCTAAAAGGGAAGGGAACATAGAGGGATGAGGAGCACAGTGGTTTAGGGAACAATTTTTGAAGTCCATTGCTATATCCCAAGCTGCTAAGTCAGCCACTGAGTACTTCTCCAGGTCCTCCTCAGTGTTCTCATCTTTGTCTTTTTTTGTTGGTCTAGTTGGGCATCCTCACTTGGGCTTCCTCTTTATCTTACAGAGAATCCTCAGGTTTTTCATAGACTTGCTCTAACTGTAACTATCACAAGCAAAAAAGACAGAGGCAAGAGACAGCCTTTCTGTCTATAAGGCCATACATCAGGGTAAAAGATATCTGAGCAAGGACCCAGGAAGCGAACTAAAGCACCTAATTCTAGAACTATGGGCTTTCCTTTTGGGAGATTTTAAGTTCTCTTGACTTAAGTAAGAAGAGATATGGCAATCTCTTTGGGACAATGTAGAATTTCCCAATATTGAACAGAGAAATATTTCAGTGATGCCTAAATTTACAGAATCAATTCTTGCCACCAGAGGATTGAAATGCCCTAACAAACACAAGTCTATCTGCAGATTTAAGAAATGGGTGACTATCCTAGTGATATTTAACTGGTCTCTGCATTACCATTTTTCTTCCTTCCTTCCTACCTTCTTTCTTTCTTTTTTTCTTTCTTTTTTTTTAACAAGAGATAAAAATAGCTATTTCCTAAGCCCCGTTGGGGTGACCAGGTCTAGAAAAATGGTATGGGGTGGGGAGGCTTTAGTCAGTGTCAGAGAGTGTCACTGAATAAGAGGCAACAATCTCCTACGAACAACATCCTGACCCTAATGTATAAACTGAAAATAAAGAAAGAAGAGAAAATAGAGGTAGAGGTGGGGATTTATGGCTGAGAACTGGGTTGTATATTTTTCCCCGCTTTGGTCTAGCCTGTTTGGTGTTTTGTAAACTTCTTGTACCTTTATAGGTATGTCCTTTTAGATTGGGACTGTTTACATTAATGATTTTGTTGAATATATTTTCTGTGCCTTTGATCTGTAATTTTTCTATTTCTATTATTTTTAGGGATAGTTTTTTACATATTTTCTAAAATTTTTCTAGATGTTTTGGGTGTTAAGAATTTATTAAATTTACTCTTTTTTAAAAAATTCCATTTCCTCTTCATGTCTTCAATGCCTAAAATTTTCTCGTCAATGTCTTTTATTTTGTTGGTGATATGTTGATATATTGAATATTTAATAAAAAAAAGTCTAGACTATCAGAGGACAAGCTGCCCATAGTTCAAAGTCTGGAACTTCAGGGAATACTGACCCACACCTTTAATTCCATCACTTGAGGTACAGAGAATCTTTCGGGTCTCTGTGAGTTTAAAACCTAACAGCCAGGCAGTGGTAGCACACACCTATAATTTTAGCTCTAGAAAAATTGAGTCAGGAAGCAAAATAGCCGATCAAATAACATAAGGCAGGAAGAAGAAGGAAGAGCATTTTATTGGAGTGATCACTAAGCTTGAGGACCCATGAAGAGAAAAATTACCGTCTTAAGCATAAGTTGTTTGGTGGGTAAGATTAGCTGTGATTTGTTCCCTATCTTTCTCACATTTCAGACATTCCAGATTTTCTGAAATATTTGACTCTAGATTTTTATCAAAATATTTTATTAATTTCTTTAAGTGAACTATTTTTCCTCCATAAGGTCTTCAATCACCTTTTTTAGCAATTTATTTATTAATTCATTCTTATAATGAATAAAGTCATATTTTTTTATCCATGTATACCCTATCATCTTTATAAACTTGTTTTAACATTTATTTTTTTTTATGTGTTTCAGCTGTACTGGAATGCTCAGGTCTTACTGTTGTAGAATCATTAAGATCTGGTGGTGTAATAGTGTCCATTTTATTGTTGAATATATTCTTACACTGGCACTACACATCCGGGTTTGAGATGATTATAGTTATGGACTCCATGTAGTCTTCTGGAATTGTAGGAAGAGGGCAGGTGACATGGAGGATGATCATATGGAATGAGGTTGGATGGCAAAGTGGGTCTTGGAGGACCAGGATACAGTGGGTTACAGCAGTGGTATTGTACCTTGCAGGCAAGTCCCTCATCTGCTGAGCATCTGCGGAGGACTAAACCAGAGAAGTAGAGTTGCACCAGAGTTGTATGTCAGGCCCAGCTATCTTGCTGAGGCTGAGATAAGAGAGAGATTTTTCAAGGGATGTGACCTGGTGTTCATGTACTTGAGGGTGAAACAGTTTAGGTGAGAGGCCAGTCACTCACCTAAAAGTAATATGGGTTCTGTCTGTGCTTAGGTAACCTGCTGGTGTTATAAGAAAAGGCCGGCCGCAGAGAGAATCTTTTCTACTTTCTATCAAATTTATTTTCTATAAAAAAGAAACATTAGTAAATATAACATTTTTATCTTGTTTCTATGTCTTCCAAGAAGACTCTTGAGTACTACATCTTCTTTTGTATCAGTCCATAAGAAGTAAATATTTTATTAGCACCATTTCCATGTCACTTGTATCCTTAATCTCACTTTTCTCTTTTAACATATGCTATAATTGCATTTTTATCATATAAGATAATGTGTTTGATGATTCTACTTTTGTGCAAGTATGTGAGGTACTGTGATACTATGAAACAGTTTTTTTCCTTATTTGCTTTTGACCCCTCTTTCTCCTGTCACTGATTTTCTGCTTAACTTTAATAGTTTTCCAGTGATGTTTTAATATTTTTGTTAATCTTCAATCACACATGTAAGATAAAGCATAAACTCTTTCTGCTTGTGAATCTGAATTTCTTTTGGCTAAACATGATGCTATGCTCTTTCATCTATTGTTGTAAAAATTGATGTAAATGAATTCTTTCAATGACTAAAAATATTTTAATATATATGGAGTCCTTTTAAAAATATTTTTAGTTATTAATTAACTGTTGGAACAACCATTAGTAAGCACCAAGGTATATTTTATAGCATGATCAGTGAGAGTGATGCCATAGTAACGATAGACATTTGAGGATATTTCTGAATGCTGACATTTTGGGGGCAGAGTATATTAAAGATTATGTTATATCTGGACACTACAGTACTTCTATGCTTAGATTAAAATGAAGTTTCTTGTTGGTTTTCATTATACTTGACAGTTTTACACATCTCCTTACATTTGTTACTCCTTGTTTTGTCCATGATAGTTATTCTGATTGTAGTGAAAAAGAAGTATGCCATAGCTGTAATGTTATCCATTCTTTCTTTTTATAATATCTATAAATCTGAAATTATTGAAAAATTTTCATGGCACAATTGGGTAAAATATAGAAAATGTTACTAAATATTATACTTGCTTGCTCCTTAGTTAATATATCTTCTTTGTCTATTTTTTAAACAATATATCTATTCTATTTATTCACCTATATGTTTATTGTGTTATTTTCTCTCGCTCTTCTTTTTAATATGTGCATATTTTATATTAACCTTTATAAAATATTGTTTAACTAAGACCTGCTCCTGTTATAGTCTGACTCTTTAAGTGTCTTATTTTCTTTACAATGCAGAAAATTTTTAGCACTATGAATTTTTGTTGGTCTGTATGAGAGATAAAACCTAATTTTATTCTTTACATGTGAAAATCCACTTTTCCTTCAACACTAGTTAAAGGGATTTTGTTTCTCCAATGTGTGTTTTTGACACATATCCTTTTTTGGATTTAGCTTTATGGGTTGATTGCTTAGTCCTTTTTTATATCCCATTAGACTGTCCTGGTAACACACTGCTGTAGTTTGTGTGATTCTTAGGTAATTTAAAGTCTTCTATTGTGATATTTGTACAAGGCATATTTTTGATGTACATGTTTCTCTGATAGTGTCTTGAGATGCCCACATAAAGGTTGTCATATAGCTTCTCTTTATAATCATTCATAATAAACATAATTTCAATTAAAAACAAAAAACATAAATTATTTACTACAGAAGTGCTTCCATATGTATTTTTGAATGTTTTCATATATCTATTTCTATGAATTGAATAATTTCAGGAGGCATATCATTCTATCATTCAAGAAGCAACATTTCCAGCCATAGATGTTGGTGAGGAGCTATATGGTGTAGAATTGAGGGAAAATTTTTAGAGTATTAGGAAAACCATGTTTTTACTTTAAGCTATTATAAATCAAAGAGATAGAAATGAGAAAAAGGAAATTTGTGCTCTTTGATTAAGATCTGTCTCTTTTGACTACACCAGCAATGCACCTCAGACTCAGGCTATTGTCAATGTTATTGGTAACCCTTTAGAACTTGACAATAAAATCCTATTCTTAAAAGCAGTGCCACACATAAGTAACAAAATATCAACAAATTAAACTCATCTGGGTGCTCTATTTATTCTGGCTAGATTTTATAGTTTTGTGAGGTGCTATGCATATTATGAGAAGAGAAAGTAATTACAAATATTATTCAGTTGTGAACTCTTAGAAATGATCTGGTAAGACATAGCCATAGATAGCTTTACAGCTATTAGAAATTGATAGTTCCTGGGGGGGGGGTAGTTTGTTAGGAGTGTAAGCCCTGGTAGATCAACCATATTACAGTTGAAATTCATAATTCTAAGAT
Organism: Sigmodon hispidus; assembly: GCA_004025045.1. Taxonomy (NCBI): domain Eukaryota; kingdom Metazoa; phylum Chordata; class Mammalia; order Rodentia; family Cricetidae; genus Sigmodon; species Sigmodon hispidus. The sequence continues at coordinate 7,524 of PVIH01022381.1, read as the reverse complement.
AATATGGGCAACACAAATTGACTTTGATATGTCACACAAAGTTGTGTAGGTAAGAAATAAAGTGATAGATCTGGGAGGAGCTGTGAAAAGAAAACAATAGAATTAAAACTTTATATATAAAATTGTTTAAAAATAATAAAAGTATTCAGGGAATATTTGTTCATTGTCAGTATAGCTGTTTATCATTATTTGTTATTAATTGGGTTCTGAGACATTCTCATTCTGAAGGGGATTAGATGGTATCTCAGTTTAATCTGAACTTTCAATTTTTATACTGGCTAAAATTTCAATCATTATAGTAAATAAAAGTAGTAATAGAAGACAGTGTTACCTCATTTGTAATTGTAAAGCATCCCTACAGTTTTCCCATTTAGTATGCAATTGACTATAGTTCTATTACAAATAGACTTTATTACATTAAAGACATTTTATTATAAAGGTTGTAAAATTTTGTGAAGTAGCTTTTCACTTATTGAGATTAATATCAATTCAATAATTATGCTTACTATTTTAATATTTTTGCTTTATAGGTTCTCTGATATCTATGCCCCTGTTTTTTTTCTGTCTTAGGCATTTGTAGTTTTTGCTTCTTTATCTTTAGTATACAAGGATATGTGTTTATGTTGTAGCCAATGCTCTTTTCGCTTGTATTTTTTTGCTTTTAAAATTATGACTAAAGAAATATTTTTTTATCCTTATATATCCTTGTTCAAGATCCTTTCCCCCTCCCTCCCTTTCCAGTCACTTTCATTTTCTCAATTGTATTACTACATAAGTATTATGACGGGTTGGAATAGTGAAAAAATTAAAAAGGAAAAAAGATGAATGGGTTTAATCAAAATACATCATATAAATATGTAAAATTTTCTAATAAAACCTTAAGTGAACAGACAACTTTGTCTTGTTCAACATTAGTTAGTGAGGCTTACTCCTGCACCAGATGGGAACAAATAACAAAGACTCACAGTGGAATATTATGAAGAGAGTGAAGGACCTTTGAACATTCAACCATTAATGGAATGTCTCCATCAAATCCCTCACTTCTGAGTTCAGAGAACCACATTGAAGAGAAGGAAAAGGCATTAGAGTCAGAGGAGATGAAAGACTCACAAAAATGACCTTTAGTATCAACAAGTCAAAGCACATATGAACTCACAGTAACTCACAACCCACATGGGTCTGCACCAATTCCTCTGAAAGTATCACATCTTTAGGTTAATATTATTATGGGACTCTTGAATGTGTTAATGAGTGGGCTTTGATTTCTATCCCTTCTTTTGGGGTTCCTTTTTCTCTGTTGGTTTGCTTTGTTCTACCTCAACATGATGCATTTTTGTTTTATATTAGTTATATTTATTCTGTTATTATCTCTTAAAAGCTTATTCTTTTCCAATAAGAGAAAGAAAGGGGGTTGATCTACATGGGCAATGCTAGGAATAAATGGAGGAAAAGCTGTAATCAGTACATATTTTATGAGAAAAGATTCGAGTTTTAATAAAGGGAAAAAAACAAAATAATCCTGAGATTAAAGAAGAAATAGAAGTTTAAAAATTTCAAACCTTGATGTCAACTCAGAAGTTATAATAGTGATACATATAATATATTCATCTGCAACAAAATGTCTGTCAGTGTTTAATACAATGGCTTTCACTATGGTTACATCCAATAAGAAATTCTGAGATAGTTTTTCTAATAAACTTTATTTTCTAATTCATAAAAATTGAAGAGTGAAATAACTGCTTTGTGCATATATTTATACATCTTATAAATTAACAGAATGGGATCATTATACTTGTTTAAGTTCTACTGCAAGATAAATTACAAACACCAAGAAACTTCTAATCAATTTGCAAATTGCAGAAACAAAAGATTACCAGAAGCCTTTCTCACAGTCCAGAAGAAAATTGGAAATGTGGTACTTTCATTTCGTTGAGATCCTGCAGATTTTATTGTTTAGCAAATGCAAGGACTAAAGGCCTGGCTTCTAGGTATGTTGACGAGTGAGCACACTTTCTTGCATATAGGTTCTCACTGTGACTCTAAATACAGCTCCAAGATGTTCAGCATCATATCTTTCATTACGAAGTATCCCAGAGGTGTGAGGGATTTAATACATTTCTGAGCACCTTTTTCAAGATTTATGCTTCTTTTCTCAGACGATATGAACTAATTTGAGCCTTACACCATTTGCTTTCAAAGGTAGCACATTTCAAGAATTGTTATATAACATATTATCAAAAAGAATAAAGCACTTTTTTCTTCTTTTGTAAAGAATTTTATGTGGCTTAAGTTTAACATGTTACATAATAGCCTGTCGAGAATCTTTTTTTTTTCTATTTAGATTAGACTATAAATAATATTATGCATTATAAAATACTTAAATCAAAAGGAATATAACAAAATAAATTTATTGCCTATGTGTTTTTGTCTCTTGATTTTGGAGAGGAAGTTTTGGCTTTATAAGCTCATTTTCAGAACTGGAAGTGCATGTTCAGTACATAATATTCTTACTCTTTTGTCTTAAAATAGAGTTGCTTTCATTTCCCTATGAGTCTAGTCATCTTTATGGTTATTCAGGGACCTTAACTATGATTTCACAAGGAAAGATTGATACTCACCCTTCCTATAATGCACTAGAGGCAGTCAGCACTTCCCTCCAGGTGCAAAATAGAAGCTTATACACAAATCAATATACTCTACAGAGGATGCCCCGAGCAGCCTCTTATGAGTCATTTTTTTTTGCTTAATTATAGATGACTAACCATATTAAATTGAAGATTTTAGAGACTTACTTTGTTATTTTATGCATATGATGATCATTACTGAATTTTTACATGTGCGTATGTGCATGACAGAAGGCTCTGAAGTCTGATGAGGTCAGATGACTTACACACTGCATTGCAAAGTCATACGGGTTGAGAGAATGGAACCTGTATGCTCTGTAAGATCAGCAGTTGCTCTAAACCTCTAAGTCATCTCTCATTCTCCTCATCCTGTAGTTTTAAAAACTCATCTACAAATTAATTTAAACTAAGAAATAAAACTGTCAGTTCTTCTCAGGTATTGAAGTTCAAATTAATGCTATAGCACATCTGTATATAGAAGTTTTAAATGCAAATAAAATGTCTATTTTGAAGAATTACTCTAAAAGCATCTCACTGCTGAAATCCCTAAGCATCACATTCAGAAAGATACATGTTAACCTTGAAGCAATTCATATATTGCCTCTTGAGTATGATCTGTGAGAGTTATTTGTTTACATGCCTGTTTAATCAGCTGAGAGTTTGTAGCATGCTTGGATCCACTGTCAGTTTCAGATTGAGAAAACACTGGCTGAATAGATAACAGCATCAGATACCAGGGTGACTAATGCATTCATTCATCTTTGAATTTCTTAGTTTATAATGGCAAAAGTATAGGAAAAATTGAGAAACATATTTTTGATACACAGAAATTGATTTGTTGAATTGTATTTCCATGATTTTAGTTATTGCTCTTGTAAATGGTTGTGCTATTATCCGATGTCAAAAATATATAATTTATATGCATATAAATTATATATATAATTTTATATATTATATATAAACAATATAGTGTTAATACTTAATTCATGGACATTAATATAATATGCACAGCATGTCAGAAATTTTGATTGCATACTGAAACAGATTATTTTAATAAAATTTAGAGCTATTTACTTTGTATAGTTATAAATTAATTTTTATCAATAATATTAATTTTTAGATATCATGTAAATGTATAGTGAGTTTCATGGGGCAAAGTAGAAGAAAGAAAACAGAAAAAAGATAAAAAAGTGACAAATTGCTATGAATAATATGTTCTTTAAGAACATAGAGACAATGACTAATGATTGCTTTGATATTGCTCTTTACAGCAAAAAGTATACGACTTTTTATACAAATTGATAAGGCTAGAAATCTCATGAATGAAAATATGGGGTGTTTTTTTGTACTTAGTATTTGATATGGAAATAGATGGCACATTTGTTTAGTTAGTAATTTTCCCACTGAAGAATTTAAATTTGTGATCAAAATTCTGTTAAAATGTAAATATTATGAGTATCATTTCACTGATTCTTCATTTTCCTGTGTTGAAGCTTTCATTAAGACTGAAAATGTACATGCCAACTGATGACAACATGCTTTCAGCTCAAAACAGTGATTAACACTCTGATAAATGCTGAAAGTATAGGAAAAACAAAGGGATTGGGATAAGTGATATAAAAATATGTTTAGCAGGTTCAATGGAGGAGGTTCAGTGGGTTGAGTATATGTTCTGGAGAGGTGAGAACCCAAGATTAGATACTCAGCATCGTCAGAAAAGCTAGTCTTTACAAGAGCACACCTGCAACACTATGACTGAGAACAAAGAGAAGTAAACCTCAAAGGCCTGGTGGCCTGCAATTCTAGCAGAACGGTGAGCACTTGGCTCAGTGAGAAAGGTTTTTTTCAAGAAATTGAGGAGGAAAGCAGTAGAAAAACTCATGTGATATCAATCTCTATCTTGTACATGCATGTGTCTTTACACAGCACACACAAACACACACACACACATACATTGAGACAGTAAGCCCCATAAAGACTGCTCATCCTTACATTAAAAATGAATTTACTCATCACAAAATCAAAACTGAGAAAATAAATTGTTTGAAGGGATTATGGATTCAGTAGTCAAATTATTCCCAAATACCATTTAGTAAGAATGCCCTATATTTGTTATTTTACAGATAAATATAAATTATTGAATATATGTTTTATAATATGCATTCTCCACATGATGTTAATCAATGCTGTTGTATTTCTTTGCTCTAACAAAATATTATATGTTGGACATCTTCCCCAATAATGGCTGCTCACTGTTCTCAAGGCTGAAAAGTTCAAAAAATGGTATTGAGAGATCTTTTTGTTGTTCTAGGGAGATTCCTTGCTTTTAATAACAATTGTCTGATAGCTTCCTTCCAGCATATTTTATGTGTTTATGTGCATGTGTGTGTGCAGCACAGAAATTCATATTTTTTCAGTTTTTTCTCTACATTTTTTTGCTGTTTTTTTATGGCAGAAATCTCTTGCTGAAAGTAGATCTTATTAATTTCTCTTGGTTTGCTGGCCAGTGCTGGCCAATACACTCTATGATCTTTCTGCCTTTATTTTCATAGTTCATTAATACCAGGTATGTGCCATTGAACTGGTTTTTAAGCAAGTGATATATCTGAAATTGGGTTGTTTTCTTATTTCCTAAGTATTTTATAGAATGTACCATTTCTAGAGACATTATTCTCTCTTTTTATAGCTTCAAGGTTTCTATTATGGTGATTCCACTGTGGTGACTTATCTGAACCCAGTTGTTTCTCCATCAAATTTTTAAATACCAAGGCATTAGGAACTATTGTAACATGAGGTTTCTGGTCCCTGTCTGGTCAGAGATCCAGACTTACAGACCTGCAGACCCAGACCACATAACTCCCTGGTCTGGACATGCTTGCCACTGCTTAGGACTCCCCCCAAATGACTCAGACACTTGTATTAATTGTAACATGCTTGGCCTATGTCTCAGGCATATTGCTAGCTAGCTCTTTTATTTCAATTCAATCCATTTCCATTATTCTATCTTGCCACATAGCATGTGGCTTACCTATTTTGTTATATGTAATTTTGTTATGTTGAAATTGAAATCTTCCTTTTTGATTAGAAAAGAAGAGGGGGAATTATGTGGGATTTCTTTATGCTGTGAATAAGGAACTGTTTTGGTCTATGTTGAGCAATGTAGAAGTAGGCAGAGAAATTGAATCATCAATAGGGGAAGAAGGGTAGAGTCAGGGAATAATGTGATCTAGCTGTCCATGATGCAAGACATAATAAAATAGGTAAGCCAGGGCCATGTGTCAAGACAGCATAATGGAAAAAAGCTGAATTAAGATTAAAAGACCAAGCCAGAAATATGCCTGAGACATAGGCTAAAAAAAAATGAAATTAATACAAAGCCTTTGTGTGATTATTTGGTGCTAAACAGCAGTTGAGCTTCCAGTGGCACTGACCACTGAGACTAGGCTAGGCCAGAAACTTCATACTACAAACTATGATCTAAAAAGTTAAACTTTTTAAGATACAATATTTTTTAGTCTTTAACAGACTTGCCATCTGACAAAAAGTGAAATAAAATAATATTCTTTTATGCAAATAACTCAGTTATAGTGAAATGATCAATTAACTTCTCATCAAAAATATTTTATATTGTCTTATAATTAGTTTTATTTTATATTTATTTAGTTATGCTAACTGCTGAGATTCATTTAATTCCTTCATTCATCATTTTCTTTCAGACATCCAACCTATCCCTGATATACCCTTTCTGCTCTCCTTCAAAATCAAACTGATTCTTTTATCAATGGTTATTATATGGATATTTGTATTTGCATATACACAAATGTGCCAACATATAACCTGCTATGTTACTTTTTAATTATATGTATATGAGCCCTCATCCTTCTACTCAGAAATACAGTACTCACAAAGGAGAGAAGAGGGCAGTCGATTTCTTGGAGTAGAATTCACAGGGTATTGCAAATTTCTGACTTGGGTATTGAAATGGAATTTAGGTCTTCTACAAAGCATTACACATGTAACTATTTGGTTTTCTTTCCAGCCTTGTAACATCTGATTTTTATCTATGCACATACTATACCTCAATTAAACATACTGAAAAGCAAATTTGGTTGGCAATTTTATGAGAGTTGAAGTTCTCATCCTCTTCAGACAATAAGTTATTTAACAGAAAACAATAGTAAATAATAAGGAAGATGTAGAGAAAGAAAAACTTTTACCCAATGGTGGTGGAAAGTAGAGTTGTCTAGATACTATGAATATCAGTAATGACTAAAAAAATCCTGTCTTATAATGCAGCTGTAATACTCCTTAGAATATTTCTGAAGGGATAAAATTTTACAAATCACATAGATTCCTATCCACTCATCCTCAAAATAGGTATTACAATAGTCATCAGTCCTGGTATTCATAACACACAAACAGATTAATAATATATATTCTTAATAAGTATGTATATATATACATACACAAGAATACATGTAGCGAGTATCCCGGAGGCGTTGTTTACAGCGCGCGCCCGCGGCAGCGGCGGAAGAGCGGTGGCGGGCTTCCGGCTGAGGTGCGCGGCGGCGGCGGCTCCGTATTGTTGTGGCTGGCTTTTTTGCTCATAATTATAACAAAATAAATCTTATTTGAAACATAGAAATTGGTGGCGGGTTTATTCCACGACATTTGGCGGCCCAACGCGGGGCAAATTCCCCGAACCCCCTGAATTCCGCGCCCGCGCGCAGCGGACTCCCGCCGGATTCGGCGCCCACCTACACCGTATTCGGCACAGCAGCCAGGAGGGAATCTGCGTGCGGAAGAGCTACTGAGACTCAGTTCTGAGAGTGCACGCCTGGTAGAATTTGTGGGGGCTTACTCACCACCCCGGTTCAAGCACCATTGCTGCTGCACTACG
>PVIH01022380.1:0-27319 GCA_004025045.1 Sigmodon hispidus | reverse complement strand
GTGTTGCTTCCTTCTGTTTCCTCTTCATTGCTCAGTTTAGGCCTTGTATTTGTAGGATCGCCACTCTCTTCTGGAGTTACCATGTTGTCCTTTGTAGTATTATGTAATTTTTTGCACTGGCGTTTGCCCATGGCTTCAATGGTTCACGATTAGATGGGTCCTGGTCAGCTGTGGCACTCGGGTTTGTATGCCTCCTGTCCCCTTTCTGTTCAGGGTCTGATTTTGTCTTTCAGAGACCCCTGCAGTTGTTGGTTCGCTCAGTTCGAGGTCGAGGCGGGGTTTCCCTCAGCAGGAGATGTGGATGTGGTCAGGGACAGAGTTTACCTGCCCCTGCTCCAGAGAGCGCTGGGCTTCTGCAGCCTGCACTGGGTCCCGGGAGGTGAACCGCAAGCAATGGGAACTCAACTCTCCCTCCCAGGCTGTGATATAGGCGCTGAGGCCTCTTGCCCCCTCCTGACCTCTGGGCGGGGTCCGAATCTGCCCTTCAGAGACCCCTGTAGTTGGTTCGCTCAGTTCGGGGTCCTGGCAGGGTTTCCCTCAGCAGGTTTGTGGACGTGGTCAGGGACAGAGTCCACCTGCCCCTGCTCCAGAGAGCGCCAGGACTCTGCCATGTCATTTTATTTAACAAGTTCAACTTGTTGAATATTGATGCAAGTGAATATGTAGTATTCTCTAAATTATTGACAAGATAGTTTGAAGCCTTGTCATAAAAAATTCTAAGTCCTAATTGTCTCACAAGAGAAACTTTTCACATTTTTTTCATTTTTATTATTATTATTATGAACAAAGAAGTCACAATTTCTAACCTTGTATATCCTTATTCAAGGTCCATTCCCCCTACCAACACATCAGGTCCTTCATTCTTCTCCACAAATCCCCATCCCTTCCCTGGGCAGGTTGCAGGCAGTCCCATGTTCCCACTGCTACAATATTGCTTAGTTCAGTCTCCACTCCTGGCAGATGCAGTTTTCTCCCCCCTCCATCAAGAGTGAGTTCGGTGTTCCTCTAAGGAGAGTGGGATCCAAGGTGTCAGTCCAGGGTGTTTCTGATGCCAAGCTGTTCAGTGGCTGTGGTTTGCAGCTTGGGCATGCTTTCCTTTTTTCTTGTTTGTCTGCTGAGAGACCACTAATGAGTGAGTACATCCCCTGCTTATATTTCTGAGTTTGTGATACCTCACTCACTAGGATATTCTCCAAATCCATCCATTTGCCTGCAAATTTTATGATATCATTTTTTCTTACTGCTGAGTAGTACTCCATTGTGTAGATGTACCACAGTTTGTTAATCCATTCTTCAGTTGAGGGACATCTAGGTTGTTTCCAGGTTCTTGATATTACAAATAACACAGCTATGAACATAGTTGAGCTAATGCCTTTGGAGTTTGACAGCACATCCTTAGGGTACACACCCAGAAGTGGTATTGCTGGGTCCTTGGGGAGACTGTTTCTCAATTTTCTGAGTAACTGCCATACTGTATTCCAAAGTAGCTAAACAAGCTTATACTCCCACCAACAATGGAGAAGTGTTCTCCTTGCTCTGCATCCTCTCCAGCATAGGCTGGCCTCTGGGTCTTTTATCTTAGCCAATCTAACAGGTGTCATGTGGTATCTCAATGTTGTTTTGATTTGCATTTCTATGATGGCTAAAGATGATGAGCCCTTTTTCAGGTGCCTTTCAGCCATTCATAATTCTTCTGCTGAGAATTCCCTTTTTAGATCTGAATCCCATTTTTTGATTGGGTTATTCAAGGTCTTGGGCTCTAGATTCTTGAGTTCTTCATATAATTAGAGATCAGTCCTCTATCACTTGTAGGGTTGGTGAAAATCTTTTCCCATTCTGTAGGCTGTCGTTTTGTACTATTGACAGTTTCCTCGGCTTTACAGAAGCTTCTTAGCTTCAGGAGATCCCACTTATTGATTGTTGGTCTTAGTGTCTGTGCCACTGGTATTATATTTAGGAAGTGGTCACCTGTGCCAATTTGTAGAATTGTATTTCCCTCTTTCTTTTCTATCAAGTTTAAAGTGGCTGGGTTTATATTGAGGTCTTTGATCCACTTGGATTTGAGTTTTGTGCAGGATGACAGGCTCAGATCTATTTGCATTTTTCTATACACTTCCATCCAGCTATGCCAACACCATTTGTTAAATAGACTATCTTTTTTCCATTGAATATTTTGGACCTCTTTGTCAAAGATCAGGTGTCCATAGGTTTTTGCGTTAATGTCTGGATCCTCAATTCTATTCCATTGATACAAATGTCTGTTATTTTGCCAGTACCAGGCTGTTTTATTGCTGTAGCTCTATAGCATAACTTGAAGTCAGGGATGGTGATACCTCCTGAGGTTCTTTTGTTGAGTAAAGTCAATCCTGGCTTTCCTGTTATTCCAAATGAAATTGAGTATTGTTCTTTCAAGGTCCAAAAAATATTGTGTTGGGATTTTGATGGGCAGTGCATTGAATCTGTAGATTGCCTTTGGTACAATTGCCATTTTTTCTATGTTGATCCTACCTATCCAGGAACATGGGAGAGCTTTCCATTTTCTGATATCCTCTTCAATTTCTTTCTTCAGTGATTTAAAATTTTTGTCAAATAGGTCTGTTACTTCTTTGGTTATAGTTACTCCAAGATATTTAATACTATTCACTGCTATTATGAAAGGTAATGTTTCCCTTATTTCTTTTTCAGCTCTTCTATCTTTAGTGTATAGAAGGGCTACTGTATTCTTTGAGTTAATCTTGTATCCTGCTACGTTGCTGATGGTGTTTATCAGCTGTAATAGTTCCTTCAAAGAATTTCGTGTGTCACTGGTGTATACTATCTGCAAATAGAGATAGTTTCACTTCCTCTTTTCTTTTTTGTATCCCCATAATCTCCTTTCATTCTCTTATTGCTTTAGCTAAACTTTGAGAACTATATTGAATAGATAAAGGGAGAGAAGACATCCTTTTCTTGTTACTGATTTTAGTGAGATTGCTTTGAGTTTTTTCTCCATTAAGTTTGATACTGGCTGTTGGCTTCTTGTAAATCGCCTTTATTATATTTAGATATTCTCCGTATATTCCTGGTCTCTCCAGGGATTTATTCATAAAGGAGTGTTCGATTTTTTCAAAGACTTTTTCAGGATCTAAGAATACAATCATGTGGTTTTTTTCTGCTGAATTGTTTATATGATGAATAACCTTTATGGTTTTTGGTATGTTAAACCAGCCCTGAATTTCTGGGATGAAGCCTACTTGGTCATGGTGGATGATACTTTTTATACATTGTTGTATACAGTTTGCTAAAATTTTGTTGAGAATTTTAGCATCAATATTCATGAGGGAATTTGGACTGTAATTCTCCGTCTTTGTTGTGTCTTTGAGTTGCTTGACTATTAGGGTAATTGTGGCCTCATAAAAGGAATTTGGCAATATTCCGTCAGTTTCTACTGTGTGAAATAGTTTGAGGAGTAACGGTAGTAATTCTTCTTTGAATGTCTGGTAGAATTCTGTACTGAAACCATCTGGACCAGGGCTTTTATTTTTGGGAAGGCTTTTAATGACAGCTTCAGTTTCCTTAAGAGTTATAGGCCTGTTTAGGTAACTAATCTGATCTTCATTTAATTTTGGTAGGTGGTACCTGACCAGAAAGCTTTCCATTTCTTCGAGGTTTTCCATTTTGTGGAATACAGATTTTCAAAGTATGATCTGATATTTCTCTGGATTTCCTGGGGGTCTGTTGTTATGTCCCCCTTTCATTTCTGATTTTGTTGATTTGGACACTCTCCGTTTTTTGATTAGTTTGATTAAGTGCTTATCTATCTTGTTGACTTTCTCAAAGAACCAACTCTTAGATTTATTGATTCTTTGTATTGTTCTTTTTGTTTCAACTGTATTGATTTCAGCTCTAAGATTGATTATTTCCTGTTGTCTACTCCTTCTAGATTAGTTCCCTTCTAATTGTTCTAAGGCCTTCAGCTGAGCTGTTAGGTCTCTAGTGTGGGATTTCTCTAGGTTTTTCATGTAGGCATCTAGTGCTATGAATTTTCATCTTAAGACAGCTTTCATTGTGTCCCACAAGTTTGAATATGTTGTGGATTCATTTTTAATAAATTATAGGAAGAATTTGATTTCTTTATTAATTTCTTTCTTGACCCAGAGATCTTTCAGCTGAGTGATGTTTAGTTTCCATGAGTTGGTAGACTTTCTTTGATTTTTGATGTTGTTGAACTCTCACTTTAGGCCCTGTTGGTCTGATATGTTACAAGGGATTAATTTCATTTTTTTGTATGTATTTATGACCAATTATGTGGTCAATTTTAGAGAAAGTTCCATGAGAAGCTGAGAAATATGTATATTCCTTTGCATTTGAGTGGAAGCTTCTATAGATATTTATTAAATCCATTTGCATCATAACCTCTTTTAGACTCCTTATTTCTCTGTTGAGTCTCTGTCTGGTTGACCTATCCAGGGTTGAAAGTGGGGTATCGAAGTCTCCCACTCTTAGGGTGTAAGAATTGATGTGGGATTCAAGCTTTAGCAGTGTATCTTTTACATAGGTAGGTGCCCGTTTATTAGGGGCATAAATATTGAGGATTGAAATTTTCTCTTGACCAATTTTTCCTGTGATGAATAAGCAATGACCATCTTGGTCTCTTTTAATTGCTTCTAGCTTAAAGTCTATTTTGTTAGGTCCCACTGTCCCAATATTGGTTAGTTCAGTCTCCACTCCTGGCAGATGCAGTTTTCTCCCCCCTCCCTCAAGAGTAACTTTGGTGTTTCTCTAGGGGGATTGGGATCCAAGGAGTCAGTCCAGTGTATTTCTGATTCCAAGCTGTTCAGTGGTTGTTGTTTGCAGCTTGGGCATGATTTGCTTTTTTCTTGGTTGTTTGTTTGTTTAGAGTCCACTAATGAGTGAGTACATCTCCTGCTTATCTTTCTGAGTTTTTGATACCTTGCTCAGGAGGATATTCTCCAAATCCATCCATTTGCCTGCAAATTTTAGGGTATCATTTTTTTCTTACTGCTGAGTAGTACTCAATTGTGTAGATGTACCACACACTTCGTTAATCCATTCTTCATTTGAGGGACATCTAGGTTGTTTCCAGGTTCTTACTATTACAAATAATGCTGCTATGCACATACAAAACTTTCGGTACTTAGCATTGAAAGACCTGCTTTTCTAAAACACTTAAAAGTGATATAATTATTTCCCTCTTTCTTTCTATCTGCTTTCCTTTCTTTAATTATTTTTCTTTGACTTTGTTACTGACCAAGAGCTACTTTCTCACACACTTTATTTTCTTTGTAGATACCCTCTCACTTTCACCAAGGGATTGCATGTTCAGCCTGGCTTGCTACATACAGCTTATCTTTCCCACTTTTTGTTCTTCATTGCTCTTCTCTTGGCAACTGTCAAAGTTTAAACTTTTTTTGATATGGAATTTTCCTCTCAAATGCTAATAAACTTTTCTGCAACAGTTCTTCCCAGTAAATCTGCAAATTGTTTAATTAACTTGATAAAAAAGAAAAACAGGAAGCCTAGTTTTCTCAGTAACATTATCATGAGTATAAGCTGTTGAATGTGTAGATGTTATCAACTGAGATCAACCATCAAAACACTAGAGGACAAAATAAACTAAGCTTGCATATGAGGTCCCTAATCAGAATTTCTTCACACTTTGTAGTTATGGAAAATAAATGTAATATTTAAATTTGTATTAGCCTTGCTTTTGAGGTCATTAGCAAAAAGATGAAGAAAATATATATATAGTCTCCTTTTTCTCTCTGTCTCTCTCTCTCACACACGCATACATGCAGAGATCCATGTTATTTGCTTGTTTTATATTCGAACATATTTTCACATATATGATTATTGACCTAGTCCTAATGAGAAAGACCTGGAATTATAAAATAAAGGAAATAAGAATATTGACAGCAAAAGGTATTATACAATCTGAGAACTTATGCTAAGCAAAATTTTAAGAAGTACAGCATCTTATATATAGTTTTTAAGAGAAAAATGGGGCAAAGTAAGCAGAAATTCATCCCACAATAGAAGGGAGTCATCAGAGAGCTTATTGAGCAATGAATACTAGAATCTCAAAGGCATTAGAGATTGAACACTTAGCAGACTTGCGACTGATAATTGCATTTTCCTCACTTAACATTTCTGAGGCCATAGCTTGAGCCTCAGAGCAGAACTTGTCAAGTCTGCCCCAGAGCCATGACACAGAAATAGATTGCTTTTGTCCTTACAATGATACCACTGAAAACATCTTGTATTAACATAGTTCTAAACAAATTATTATATCTATAAATTCTCCTCCACCAGTAAAATATCTGGATTCAACTACCTACCTTCTATTTAACTGCTGACTTAATTGTTTATTTCCACTATGCAAGCACAAAGAATTGTGCTTTCTATATTAGATACTAATATTGGGGATAATATTAGAGATGCATAGATATAAATAACACTTTAGTATTACATGGGTCACTTTTTTCAGTAAGTAAATGGAAATAACAAATAGAGATATGGAGTTAGAATACAAGAAGATAGAAGTTCAGGTGCAAGGGATACTCAGAACACAGGGCCTACTTTGTAGCCTTTCTTCAATGGTAAAAAGAAAGTAATCTATCTATCTATCTATCTATCTATCTATCTATCTATCTATCCATCTATCTATCTATCATGTATCTATCATCAATAAAGTCTCATTTATCCATGTATTCACTTGTTCAAAATCCCTTCCCCCTCCAATCACTCTCTCTTCTCTCCATCTCTTTATCTCTTCCACAGCAAAGGCAGGAGGTCCAAAGGTCTCGAGAAACAGCTGTATAGAAAACTAAATATTGCATAAGATAAGTTAGAATTAGGTTTTCAATATACAGGGTTTTAATCTTTCCATATCACTGAATTTTTTCAAAGTCAATCAGCTTTTGCAAACAGAGCTTCTTTTCAGAAATTCTTCTGTATTTATTTAACACCATTACTTTAATTTATGATAACTTGAGTTCTTACACTCAAGAATCTGTACTTATACTTGTACATAAACTAAAACTTTCTGCCAGACCATATTCTTGATTTTTGTTTTAATATCTTCCAATGTCATTATTATTTGATGACCAGATCAAGCAGACCCCCCAAAAAAACACCACAGAGATTAAAATCCATATATAAAAGCAAAGAGCTGTTATTCCAAATTAAGCTTTGTCCCTGTCTGCTGTAGTGGTTAGAGCACAGAACACCTACCCTGGGCAACATATGACTTTTATATAGTAGCGTTTGGGGTAAAGGGACTATCAGGATCAGTATTCTATCTGGCTGACATTTGTCTTGAGGTGGGTATTTTAGTGAAATTGAGTGGTATAGGTATGTGCAGGGCTGAAAGACTATCTAACAGTTAAAATGTGTGGAATATCAGATATGATCCCCTTAGGTTCTGGAATCTTCCTGGGTAGTGTCTGTTGTGGACTTTTCCTGGAACTACCTGGTGCTCCCAGTGAAAGATTTGCAGGCTTACTGTCTGGATGTATGTATTAAGTCTGCCATGGCAGCTTTATAGCCAAGCTATTATAGGCCTCACATTCTTGTGTGGTCAAGCTGTTCTGGGATCCCACATCTGCATTTGCAATTTTTTAATCTCAGAAATTAAGGAACTCCAAGATCTTTATCTACTTAACTCTTGTCTTTTTATTTTACAAAGATCCTTAATGGGCATCATTGGTACATGATTATAATTTTCTTCTAAATTACCAATTAAAAATGTTTCCATTAACTACCAGTCAAAATCGCATCTTGAATAAATTCAATTTTTAGAATATATATATATATATATATATATATATATGCACATATGTAGTAAAACAGTAGGATGTATCTGGACACATTAAAAAAAAACTTTGTTACTTTTTCCCAAAAAAGTCTTTAACCTACTTGACAATATATTATGTCTATATACTACATTCATTCCCCAATATCAAGGCACTTGTTTTATGTCTTTTTATCAATAGTAAAACTTTAACTTTTTCTTCACTTCTGTAAATATCTGCTAATAATCTTATCATATTTAACTGAAGAAATAGAGGGAATTTGAATGAATGTCATCCTATTGCTAAATTAGTTTATTATGAGGTACAATCTGTCTTTCATTCTGAAATAAATGAATGAGTTGACTACTTTCTGCTTTTATGAGAAACGTTCTACTTGTTGTACTCACCATTGCAAATGCTGCTGTTAGGTCAATTCCTCTTCTGTCCAGAATAATTTTCTTGCCATCTTACATAGTCACACATCATTATGCTTTTGTCAAAAACTGCAAGTTGTTGTGTATAAATGATATGATATTCTCTTAAAATATATAACCATCTTTTTGGTTACTATTAATAGTCTTTAAAATACTTATAATAGCTAATATAATATAAATGTTATGCAAATATTAGTCTCTACACTATATAGAAAATGATGATATAAAAATATCCATTCACATAAAAGAAATCTATTTGGTTGACTTTTTTGACACCAAACACACAGAGCTATAGTGTGTTGATGATATTTTGTTTTCCTTCTTAACAAACTCAAATAGTACTCCATTTTGTAGAAGTACCACAGTTTGTTAATCCATTCTTCACTTGAGTGGCATCTAGGGTTGCTTCCAAGTTCTTCCTATTACAAATAATGCTGCTATGAACATAGCTGAGCTAATGTTTTTGGAGTGTGCATCTTTAGGGTATATGCTCAATAGTGGTATTGCTGGATCATTGGGGAGATTGATTCCCAGTTTTCTGAGAAACTGTCATACTGCATTCCAGAGTGGCTGAGTAAGCTTGCACTCCCATCAGCAATAGAGAAATGTCCCTCTTACTCCACAACTTCTCCAATTTTTTAAATTCATAAAATAAAGTCTTTATTCCCCTCTTTATTCTCTTTATTCCTTTGTTCACCCTCCATTCCTTCCTCCTCCTAGTCCTGCCTGGTCCGTCAGTCTTCAGTCTCCCTCCTCCCCATTTTCCCATTCCCTCTCCCAAAAGGGCAAGAAATCTCAAGGTGGATCATCTCAGCATCCACTCCAAGCAGGTCCAATTTCCTCATTCTAATGTCAAGACTGGGTTAGGTGTTTCTCTGGAAGGAATGGGTTCTGAAGTGCCAATCCACACATAGAAACACAGTCTGATCCTCATCCTCAAGGCTCAACATACTGCTCATGTGAGTGGACAGTTGCCTATTCTTGGAGGGCCTAGTTACTTTTCTTGAAGGTTCCCAAGTTGCTGTTCTTAATTCAGGGAGCTCCACTGAGGTCCAACAGGCCATCACTGTGGGAATTTTCCTCAAAAGCCCTGTTATCTTGCTCATATAGAGTCCTATTCCTGCTCTCAGCTGGACCAGGAGTTTGGCCTTGTATCTCTACTTGTATCTCTATTCATTGTTGGATGTAATTTCTGTGATGGCACTTGGGGTGGCTATTCACTTGATTACAGGGGATGTTCTGTCTAAACAACATCTTCTCTATTAGTTGGAGACCTAGTCAGGGACATTCTGTGAGCTCTTGTATGTTTTGCTATTACCCAGTCTTTTTTCAATTCCACATTGACTTACTCTCTTAAGATCTACCTCTCTTCTTTTTTTTCTCCTTCCTTGTTACTCCTCCCACTCAATCATCTCCTTCTCTCATGATTTGTTCCCACACTTTACATGAGGCTCCATATGATCTCAACTAACTAGAAAGATACTCTCTATTTTCTCTTCCTAGGGGAATTCCTGGATGTCTCTCTTAACTTACTTGTGATCCCAAGCTTTTCAGATGCTGTGGTTGTCAGCTTCAGTGTACTTTGCTTTTAGTCTAAAGTCTACTAATGAGTGAGCACATCCTGTGTTTATCTTTCTGGGCTTGTGATACTTCACTCAGGAAGATATTCTCTAGATCTATCCATTTGTTGCAAATTTGAGAATGTCAATTTTGATTTGTTTTCTTTTACATTTTAAAAATAATTCTATTTATTTTTTTCTTTTGATTTAGATGCACTCTCTCTACGTTTTGGTAAGTTTGGATAAGGGTTTATCTATCTTATTGACCTTATTAAAAAAAAAACCCATCATTAAATTCATTGATTCTTTGTAATGTTCTTGTTTATTTACTTAATATTTATTTATTTACTCATTATTTTATTATTATGAACAAAGAAACACACTTTCTATTCTTGTACATCCTTATTCAAGGTCCCTTCACCCTCCCACCACATAAGGTCATTCTCTCTTCTCCACAACTCCCCATCCCCTCCCTGGGCAGGCAGCAGGCAGTCCCAAGGTCCCACTGTCCCAATATTGCTTAGTTCAGCCTCCACTCCTGGCAGATTGAGTTTTCTCCCCACAACCTCAAGGCTGAGTCAGGTGTTCCTCTAGGGGGAGTGGGATCCAAGGAATTAATCAAGTGTGCTTCTGATCCCAAGCTGTTCAGTGGTTGTGGCTTGAAACTTGGGCATGTTTTGCTTTTTTCTTGTTTGTTTGTTTGTTTAGAGTCCACTAATGAATGAGTACATCCCCTGATTATCTTTCTGGGTTTGTCGTACCTTGCTCAGGAGGATATTCTCCAAATTCATCCATTTGCCTGCAAATTTTAGGGTATCATTTTTCTTACTGCTGAATAGTACTCCATTGTGTAGATGTACCACAGTTTGTTAATCCATTCTTCAGTTGAGGGACATCTAGGTTGTTTCCATGTTCTTGCCATTACAAATAATGGTGCTATGAACATAGTTGAGCTAATGCCTTCGGAATGTGACTGTACATCTTTAGGAGATATATATATATACAAAAGTGGTATTGATGGGTTCTTGAGGAGTTTGATTCTCAGTTTTCTGAGAAACTGCCATACTGCATTCCAAAGTGGCTGAACAGGCTTACACTCCCACCAACAATGAAGGAGTGTTCCCCTTGCTCCATATCCTCACCAGCATCAGCTGTCCTCTGTGTCTTTTATCTTAGCCAATCTAACAGGTATCAGATGGTATGTCAAAGTTGTTTTGATTTGCATTTCTCTGATACTAAAGACGATGAGCACTTTTTCAGGTGCCTTTCAGCCATTTGTAAATCTTCTACTGAGATTTCCCTTTTTAGATCTAAACTCCATTTTTTGATTGGGTTATTCAAGGTTTTGGGCTCTAGATCCTGAGTTCTTTATATATTTTAGAGATCAGTCCTCTATCTCTTGTAGAGTTGGTGAAAATCTTTTCCCATTCTGTAGGCTGTCATTTTGTCCTATTGACAGTTTCCTTGGCTTTACAGAAGCTTCTTAGCTACAGGAGATCCCAGTTATTGATTATTGATATTAGTGTCTGTGCCATTGGTGTTATATTTAGGAAGTGGTTGCCTGTGCCAATTTGTAGAAGTGTATTTTCCACTTTCTTTTCAGTGGTTCACGATTAGATGGGTCCTGGTCAATTGTGGCACTCGGATTTGTGTTTCTCCTGTCACCTTTCTGGTCAGGGTCTGATTCTGTCTTTCAGAGACCCCTGCAGTTGTTGGTTTGCTCAGTTCGAGGTCGTGGTGGGGAGCCGTGCAAATTCCCTCAGCAGGAGCTGTGGATGTGGTCAGGGGCAGAGTTTACCTGCCCCTGCTCCAGAGTGCGCTGGGATTCTGCAGACCGCACTCGGTCCCGCCCACTTTCTTTTCTATCAAATTTAAAGTGGCTGGGTTTATCTTGAGGTCTTTGATCCACTTAGATTTGAGTTTTGTGACAGGCTTGGATCTATTTGCATTTTTCTACATACTACCATCGAGCTATGCCAACATCATTTATTTAATACACTATCTTTTTTTCATTGAATATTTTGGGCCTCTTTGTCGAAGATCAGGTGTTGATAGGTTTTTGGGTTAATGTCTCGATCCTCAGTTCTATTTCATTGATGCACTAGTCTGTTTTTATGCCAGTACCAGTCTGTTTTTATTACTGTGACTCTATAGTATAACTTGAAGTCAGTGATGGGAATGCCTCCTGAGGTTCTTTTGTTGAGAAAAATTGTTTTGCAATCCTGGCTTTATTGTTATTCTAAATGAAATTGTGTATTGTTCTTTCAAGTGGTATTGTTCTTTTTGTTTCAATTGTATTGATTTCAGCTCTAGTTTTGATTATTTCCTGCCATCTACTCCCTTTAGATGAGTTTACTTCTAATTGTTCTAAGGGTTTCAGCTGTGCTGTTAGTTCTGTAGTGTAGGATTTCTCTAGATTTTTTCTTCTGGCATCTAGTGCTTTGAATTTTCCTCTTAAGACTGTTTGCATTGTGTCCTCTAAGTTTAGGTATGTTGTGGATTCACTTTTGTGAAATTGTAGAAAGACTTTGATTTCTTTTCTAATTTCTTTCCTGCCCCAGAATTGGTTCAGTTGAGTAAAGTTTAGTTTCCATGAGTTGGTATGCTTTCTGTGATTCTAGATATTGTTTAACTCTCAATTTAGATCTCTTATAAGGCTTCTATAATCTTCATAAATGTGTTTGTATTGTTTCCTCTTCATTGCTTTGTTCTGGTCTTGTTATTGTAGAACCATCAGTTTCTTCTGGTGTTCCCTTGTTGTTCTTCATATTGTTGTATGTATTCTTTCATGGGAATCTGCCCATTGCCTCAGTGGTTCACTCATATTCAGTTCCTAGTCAGTTGTGGCTAGAAGGCTTGTGTGTTTCCTCTCTGCTCTGAACATTGGGTCTCCATGATCTCTGACTCAACTCTGGACACTGATCTGCTATTTGAAGGTATATGTCAGTCTGTGATGATGCAGTTTGACGTAGAGGTGGGAACCAGTTAAGAAAGTCCCCTCCCAGACAGATCTTTGGTCCTTTCTGCTAGGGAGAGTGTGATGTCATAACTGTGGGTGTGACCCTGACCCCACAGAGAGTTTCTTTTGGGGGAAAATCCATGAGCTGAAATTAGCTTTCTTTTGAATCTGCTCTGGACACAGGTCTGCTTTTTGATGATGTCCATCTCCTTATCATGACACACTTTACTCTGAAGGCAGGAGGCGAGAATGTAATTTTTTTAACTGCTCAGTAGTATCCCATCATGTAGAAGTACCACAGTTTGTTAATCCTTTCTTCAGTTGAAGGCCAGCTATGTTGTTTCAAGGTTCTTGCTATTACAAACAATGATACTATGAACATAGTTGAGCTAATGCCTTTGAAGTACCAGTTAGTAACCTTTAGGTATATGCCCAATAGTGGTATTGCTTTATCCTTGGAGAGATTGATTCCTGATTTCTGAGAAACCACCATACTGCATTCCACAGTGGCTGTACAAGATTATACTCACACCAACAATGGAGGAGTGTTCCCCTTTTTCCACATCTCCTCCAGTATAGGCTGTCATCTTTTTTTTAATCTTAGTCATTCTGAAGTATAAGGTAGTATCTCAAAGTTGTTTGGATTTGCATTTCTCTAATAGCTAAAGATGTTGAGCAATTTTCAAGTGCTTTTTGGCCATTTGTAGTTCTTCTGTCAAGAATTCCCTTTTTAGTTCTGAACCCCACCTTTTAATTTGGTTATTTAGGGTTGGAGCACTGTTTTCTTGAATTTTCTATAATATATTTAAGAAATTATTACTCTGTCAGTTGGGGGAATATGGAAGGTCTTTTCCCATTCTGTGAGATGTCATTTTGTCTTATTGACAATCTCTGTGGCCTTACAGAAGCTTCTCAGTTTCAGGAGGTCCCACTTAATAATTGTTGTTCTCAGTGTCTGTGCTACTAGGGTTATATTTAAGAAGTGGTCACCCATACTAATGTGTTGTATTTTCCAATTTTTTTCTATTGAGTTCTATGTAGCTGGGTTTATGTTTAGGTTAGGACTCCACTTGTATTTGAGGTTTTGCAGGGTGATGGGTTTGAATGTACTTGTATTCTTCTATATTCTACCATTCACTTATGCCAACATTTGTTGATCATTCTATCTTTTTTCCATTGGATATTTTGGCCTCTTTGTCCAGATCAGTTGTTTATACGTATGTGGGTAAATGTCACTGTCTTTGGTTTGATTCCTTTGATCTACAAGTCTATTTTTTATGCCAGTACTATGCTGTTTTTATTACTACAGCTTTATAGTATACCTTGAAGTTAAGGATGGTGATGCCTCTTGAAATAATTTGGCCTTTTTCCTTTACAGCTCTTAGTATTTTTTTCTTTGTTCTGTAGATATATGGAGAGCAGAATTTTTTTATGGGTCTAGCCTATTTGGTGTTCTATAGACTTCTTATATTTTTATAGGTATTTTCTTCTTTAGGTTGGAAAAGTTTTCTTCTATGATTTTGTTGAATATATTTTCTGTGCCTATGTGCTCACATTCTTCCCCTTTTTTTATTCCAGTTAATCTCAGGATTGGTCTTTTCCTGGATATTTTGTGTCAAGCCATGTATTGTTTTAGTATTTTCTTTAACTGATGTATCAATTTGCAGTATTGAGTCTTCTACTACAATGATTCTTTCATCTTTTAGATTCTGTTGATTATGCTTGAATTTGTGATTTCTATTCTTTTCTTCATGTTTTCCATTTCCAGCTTTGTCTAGGTTTAGGCCTCCTTTTTTGCTTCTATTTTAATTTTTAATTCCTAGAATGTTTTGTCACCTGTTTGTTTTCTTTGTCTTGTTTTTTTTAATTTTCTTTTGGGGATTTGTTCACGTCTTCCATTTTTTTTGTTTGTATTTTCTTCTATTTCTTTAAGAGAGTTTTTTATATCCTCTTTTAAGGCTACTATTAGCTTCATAAAGCTGTTTTTAAGGTTATTTTCTTCTATTTCTTCTTCATTGTTATGTATTCTTGCACTGGTGTCTGTCTATTGCTTCCTCAGTTCTCTCATGATCATCTCTTGGTTGTTTCTTATTCAGTTGTAGGACTGGGCAGTCTTAATCAGTTGTGTGCACAGAGGTTTGGCTGTTTCTGTGCAGTGGGAGCCTGATGAAGCCAATTGCAGGTTGGGGAGAGATTTGCCCAGTGGCTATGTTTTGCTGGAACTTGTTCTTGGGTGTGCTTTCTCAGCTCTTAGTTGTTGTTCAGAGGTTCTGCTGTTTTCCTCTTAGCTGAGGTCCAGAGGCTAAGTTGGTTCCCACTATCTCTGGTCCAGAGGCTCAATTGGTTCTGTGCAGACACATTGTCTAGCACTTACTCTTAAATGAACCCATTGTTCTTATCTTCTTTAGCCATAAAACTTGGTACCTTTCTCAAAGTAGCATTTCAACTTCTTTCTGCTTTGTCTGCTTAGCATCTCATTGTAATGTCTCCATGATGTTTCTATGACTTCTCTGTGGCATTTCTGATCTTCTTTTCTTGGTTCCAGAGTTTTCCTAGTCTGATAGCCATGACCACACTACCTGTCTGTCTTCAACCAGTCAGTGTTTTTATGTAACCAGTAGGCATGACAATTATTTACAATGTAGCAACATAATGCTACTACAAGTGCCTAAATACAAAATTTATAATTTCATCTCCTAAATTTGCACTGGATATTTTTCTTTTCAGCATATATCATGCTAATAAATAGCCAAAATTAGTCTCTAATTTCTAGCATAAACTTATTTGGCACATAAAACTCATTTCTGAACTTTTAATACAATACACAATGCAGAGTCAAGAGATACAGCAAGATGGGCCTTTCTTCTCTATCTCTTGGATTTCCCACCTGCTTCTAAGCTGCCTTGCCGTAAGCCAAAACAGTTTCTTTATTAACCAATAGCTATATTAGCAGCATAGAGAAGGATATACCACATGATCTGCATATGCAAACAACCAAATAATTTTCACATTACAGGTTGCTGAGAATTTCCCAGGTGCTTAATAATTCTCACCAAATAGAAGAAAAGTGTATATGATGAGAATTCACATAAAAGCAAGTTAAATCATGAAAAGGATTTGCTTAATGTAAACCATGATGTTTACATTGACATCTAACAACACTATCACACAAAAGGACTAACAAAAAGCTAATCTAATGTCTTTTCACATTCTAGACAGATTTTCTGAAAATAGATCATAGTGTTAAACTGAAGAACTAAAACTCTAATCAAGGAGCTCTGGTTCATATCCTACAATAGAATAGAAGTTTGGCTTCTAGTAATAAATAGCCTAAGACAGTGTGTTTTTTAAATAAAACACAGTGTTAGGAAGAATTAAAAAAAACTTTAGTATTAAGCCAAAATTTGTGAGTGCAAAAATTTAAGAGTAAAGATATGTTAATCATTTAAGTTTCCACTTTTCAAAGAATTACTAGAAACAAAACAAATAATTATGGACTATAAGTAAGCTTCTGCAAAAATGGAATGCAAATACTTTTTAATCACCAATTAAGAAATATTACATTTGAATTGCATTTCAGTACCTTGTTTTCTATTGGTTATGCCACATGAAATCTATCATAGAATTATATTCAGAAAATTTTGAAAAGAAAATAATTTTAGTCCCTATAGCAGCAACAGATGACAAAATCTAAATTCATAAGTGCCTCTTCATCCATTACATACAAATGATCTGCTGACAGTGTTGTCTTGTGTTATTTGACTGTCAGTGATTAATTATTTCCATCACTTTTCTGAGGGACATGAATTATGTTATCTTGTCATAGAGATAAAAAATAAGTAGATAAATATTTGCCTGGGTAATAGTCAATGAAAATATTCTTCAACGTTTACACATATATGCCAAGAATATTACTGCTGCATTTCTATATAGCCAGCTTTTGGCAGAGGCAGGAAGACTACAAAATAATTGTCATCTTACTTTTCATTGAAAAATCTGTTATAGAAGAACAAAGCCTGCCATGTGCTGTGGCATAGGAGCAGTAGACAGATAGCCCATATATGCTTTTTAAATTTCATCACTTTTATGGAAGTTAAAGTTAGGCAAGCAAATTATGGGAATAATAGGAAGCAAAAGTCCAACAAAACCCAATAAATCTACTAAGTTAAATAATAAAGAGTGTTCATTGGAGGAAGATATAATTTTTGCTCTTTTTGACCTTTGACCCATTGTGAAAAGGAGAGTTCAGTATTCAGATTCAGAAAATAGGGGAAAAAAAGAAAGGCTTATAGAAATTAGCCAATAGAAATTTCCATACTAAACAAATTCACAACAATGTTCAAATTGGGAAAGGACCATTTTTTTTGTGGAAAATTGCAGAAGATACTCTGCTTAACAAAGTTTAAAAGTACAAAGGGCATCAGTACTATTCAGAAATATGCTGGGTATACTCTATATACAACTTCATTCTAAGTATTATGTAACAGGTCTCAACTCACCACTAGCAATGAGAATTATGGAATTTCCAAAATAGAGAACACACAAGTTAGATAACCATAATTGTTTCAACTTATTATTAATAATAGAATTAATGTAGAGTTTACATTAGCAATATTTTTATCTTCTTACAATATTTGAATAATTGATAATTATGTATCTACATAGTGGTCGTACTTGATAACTTGATAGGGTACATGATCTACAGCACAAGGTCTTATTTATTAAGACTTACCTAGCCAGCACAATTACTTAATATTCTCCACATAATTTTCAGAGACTGAAGTATGGTCTCAAAAATGTCATTATTCCTCAAAGAAAATAGTAAGGCACTTGGTAGAAGATTGATTCAGGCTACTTTCTACCTGGAGGATTGATTTGACAAACATGAATACTACTTAATATGCCTTCTTGTTTGTAGGATCACAAATAGCATTAGCCTAAAAAAATTATTGAATTTGTCAACATTTGTACATCAAAAATTGATTAACTGACATGTATATAATATAAATTGATCATGAACCCAAAGACTCAATATAAAGCAAAGGACAAATATGCTAGGTATAAGATTATAGGATTTACTCTTAAATAGCATGTTTCCTATATTTTGCCAGCCTGAAAGAATTTCTAACGATAATGCACAAAACAATGAGAGACACCCTTTTCTATTTGGCAGTACATACCCAAATCACCATTATGCTGTGCTGGTACTTCAACTCAGAAAATGAAAATAAATACAAGAAGCAAACCAAGAAAGTGACAATACCTACCCTGCAGAGCTGCTTAGGTACCCCCACTAGATGAAGCATGTCTACTTTCTGCCTTCAGTGTTAAGATAGTCTTCTTTGGATATTGGAGTAGATAATAATAGATGACTCATCCAAAGGACTATTTCTTTCTGAACTGGTGTCATTCAAAGAATGGTTGCTCCCTACATATAAAAGCTTATATGTGACTCACCAAAATTAGGTAGTTCTGAAAGAACAATCTATTAATATGATTTCTGGCAGAGACCCAGTCCTATAGAAATTTGACTTGCTTCCCTATTATCAAGGCATAGATCCTGTGAATACTTGGTTATTTCTCACATGCTAATTTTCTACAAGGTTTCTAAGAGAGATGAACTTAAAACTTTCATAAGCTCAGTTTATATTTTTATAAAATATACAAGTATATAATTTTCTATGTGCTTATCATTAAATCTCACTAGTCTTATTTAATTTTCTTCTAAAACTCTGAAGAAATACAACTCACAAATAATTTTCCCATATTTTTAACACAATTACCATCTATCTTAAATTTAGTTAATATTCAGTCAGATAGTGATTCAGAAGATATTTTAAAGTAAAGAATTTTTAACCAATATTTATTTACATATTTTTATCTGTGTCAGCTATTATATATAATAACTCCCTTGTGAGGAAAAAAATCTGATTTGTAAGGATTTGATCTTGTTATATAATATTTGAATAATCAGAAGACTTTCATCAAGCATGTACAAATAAAACCAGAGACATGAGGAGGAAGAAACTGTGGGAGACATGAGTGTCTTTAATCTAATAGATAAACACTAGAAGAACCTAGTCAAGCACACAGGGTTGTTCCTTCAATAAAAAAAGCAATACTTTTTATCCACCCAGAAGGCTGGGAGCAGAGATACATACTAACCTGTTGATCTTTTTTCTATCTTTGTGGCTAGAGACATTCCCAGGACAAAACAAGATCCTCCTCCAAATGCCTTAATTTTTTTCTTAATCTCTTAATTTTTTTCTCAGTAAATCTGTGGAACCTGTGTTTATGGACTTTACAAAGAAGTTCAATGTAGTCATGTTCTCTCTATATTTTACTTAATTTTTTCTTCAAAGAGATTTTTTCTGTTTCTGTGTATGTAAAGTATTGAGACAATCGTCACTAGGATAAATTTGTATCAAGTTGCACTATGCTTATATATGCCTAAAATAAACCAATGAGAATCAGACTCCAGAAGTTTGAAATAAGAGTCATGTTGAACCAAAATTTTTTCTGGCCTCCTGTAGTTTATAACTCTGCAGACTTTTGAGGATGTAAAGACTCCTGTAACAAATCATTTAGTTTGTATATTATTTATGCCTTTTTTAAAATAAAAAAATATAAAATTCATGTATAAGAGTGGAAAATACATATGGATAATGAACTTATGAAAAAAAACTTTAAAGTCAGATTTATTTGAACTTCAACATGTAGATTTTAAAGAGTGTTAAAGCTTTTTGCAAGATAGAAAAACTTGTTTGGCCAATCCAAAACATTTATTTCCTTAAATATGGTTAGCATATAGAATATTTCATAAGAATTTATTTATTTTGTATAGAGTTAAATGTATTTATCATGTTTTATATAAATAAACAATGACAACAAAAATTAATCTATACACACAGATATAGAAATTGCTTCTGTGGTCAAAAGGTAGTTGTCTTTATGTCTTTTACTATTGTATTGATTAAAAACTTTGACTAGGGCCTAGGAAAACAGCTGAGAAGTAAAAGCCCCCATTGCTCTAGCAGACTAACTGTGTTAGATAGGGCTTCTATTACTGTGAGTCAACACTATGAGTCATAACCATGGCAACTTTTATAAAGGAAAAACATTAAAAGTAGGCAGGTATACAATTTTAGAGTTTCAGGTTGTTAACGTCATTGTGAGAAACATGGCAACATGCATGCAGACATGGTGCTGGAGGAGGAGCTGAGGGCTATACATTTGGATCTGAATGCAGCAGAAAGAGAAGAAACACTGAACCTGGCTTGAATATTTAAAACTCCAGAGCCCATTCTTAGTAACACATCTTCAATAAGATCACTTACTGCATCCAGCAAAGCAACACATTCTATCCCTGTCAAGTAGTGTCACACTCTAATCTACAAAAGTTCAACCATATTAGCCTATGGGCTTCATTCCTATTCAAATCACCACTTGAGTTTGGACCCTAGTATGTAAATCAGACAGACCACAAACACCTTAACTATGGCTTTAAAGAAACTGGAAACCTCCAAAAAATTGTTTTCTCAAAGAATAGAGTGGTCATATAATGTTATTTTTGAACAGGTATTACATGATATTTTCATGAATAATAAACTATAAATTTCAGAAAATGAAGAAGAGAAAATGAATTGCAAAACAATGATAAGAAATAACTCATCACTATAGTTTTCTTCACCATCCTTTTCGTCATGTATATATATGTATATATATATATATATATATACACATTTATATGTGTATATATATACACATTTATATGTGTGTTTTTCTTTTGTTTATGTGTTGAGAAGAACATTATTGCCAAGAAATAAATTTTTCATAAAAGTGGAAATTTAGCTTATTTTTTCTAGCAAAGATTTAATATGATTCAATGTTAATAGTAAATTATCATTGAAGCAATCTGATGAAGATTAGAGAGTTAAAATTTGGATAATTTTGTGGGAGTGCATATCTGATTCCTGCCATAAGTAAAGTGGTTTAAAAAAAAAAACCCTAACCAGTAGCAAATAAGGTACTGAAGAGTAGGGAATCAGGTTTAGTACAAAAAAGAAATACATATCATTTGGGACCTCATAGACTTCTTTAGACAAGCAGCTATGTTACATTTACTTGTTATAAGTAATTGAAATGACTGGTTTCAGCTTAAATTTTTTTCAGAGAAGGAACATGGGTAATTTAAAATAACACTTCAATTACACTTCTGATGACACTTTGTGATTTTTCCAAAGTTGAAGATCTATTGTCGGATGTTTTCTTATATTTTTCTCAAGTTGGATTAAGCATTTTTGTAAATACATATGCACATCCATAAATGTACAAAGTGTTTCCTGACTGCCATGAAGATGTGGACTGTCTATGTTCCCCACAAAACATGCATGAGTAAATGAATGTAACAGTGAGGATGCATGCAGGCAAGCATACACACACACACACACACACACACACACACACATACACACATGCCTACTAAATTTCTGCTTCCTCCTCTTCCTGTTTTTATGACTGATAGGGTCCTGGAGAAGTGCCATAAAAGACAATCATGCACATATACAATCAGCAACGATATATATTATTCCAGCATATTGGGTCCAACCTTCATACACAAAAGCAAAATGGCAAGAACCCAGAGAGAAGCCCACAAAGCACCTTTTAAACAAAACTAAGGGGAATTTCAGACACAACTAAGTCCTTTTATAAACAATTGGCTTAAGTAAGTGGAAATTACATTAGCACATTCCTGACTGGCTAGGGAAAGCAGGACTACAGTATTTCAGTTTGGGAAGGCCTGGGTAAGTTCCAAGCTCTGTCCTGTAGTTTCTGTCCAGTTTAAGAGACAGGAATTAATTCCTAGTTTTTGATTAAGGTATTAGGTCTGGCTGTAATATTCTCCTGGCCCTTTCACTGATCTCTTCTATATTTCTCCTGAGTCTTGATGTCCAACCCAAGTTTTGGCAATGGCTAAAACAACCATTCTCTGGCTTTTCAAGTGTAATATAGTATCAGTTTCCATGGAGAATAAAGGTGATAAAGATTCCCTTCTTCTAAGGCTAATTTAAGCTCCAGCAACTTTTTGCTTGGTTCCATTTTCTCATCTCACTGTATTTAGATAGTTTCTTCATTTAAGTATTTCATTCAAATATATCATCTGGATGCTACAGTTACCTAATTGTTCTCCAATATAGCATTATTTCTGAATCTCACACCAGAAAGTGATGTTGATATAGTTATTTTATGTATGTAATTATACTGTGTTATCATTCTCTTGGTATTTATTTTGTATCCAAGCATAGAAAATAAACATCTACTTAAACATGATTATGTATTAGTTCTTTCATACAATTTAAAATACAACATGAACTACAATATTGTTTTTACATCTCCAACATGTATTCTTTATATTAACAGTTAAACAAGCTATTTATATGTGCAGTATTATAGTAAGATATTACTATACTCTCTTGCTTAAGGATATATAGCTATTATCTTATTTTATACATAATATAAAGTATTCACATTATCATTTCACATAATTATATTTATGCTAATTATTTATTTTTAATTAAATGGACATTAAATGTCTTTGTTTTAAACATTTCTAATTTGATTGCTCTAATTTTTATTCTATAGTTTTGCCAAAAACCAAGCCTGTTTACAAGGCTGATGTGTTGCTTTCTGAACTTTTAAAGCAGAAACTTCCTAAATTACCTGAAGCTAATGAGAGCACTTATGCTTTTAAAACTGACCTTTCAGTTCTCATCAAAGTTAAAAGTAAATGTGAACTCAATCTCTTGATTTTATGATGAAAGACAATCAACTTGTCAAATGTTTATAGTATTTCTCCTGACATATACTTTGATATTTTTAAAATAATTTGAATTGAAAGTCAGATTGGTTAATTCCTATTCTTTTGTCATATAACTTCCCATTTGAGAATAATTTTATCATTTTCATAAGTTTCATATACTGGGTTTATTCTGGTAATGTAAATATTTGTCCCTCCTATGGGTTTAATAAAAACTAATTGGTCAAAGTCAAACAGGAAGTGTGGGCAGGACTACCAGGCTAAGAAAACTCAGGAACATCTCAGAGCAGAGACAGATGCCAGAAACAGATGCCAGACACAGATGGCAGAGTCATCAGAATTGCCAGGGGATGCACAGGAAATGCTGCTTTGAAAAAAGGTACTGAGATGCTTGGCTGAACAAGATGGGTTGAGTTGAGATGAAGTAGTACAAGCAAACTATATGCCTGGGCCCTAGGTCAATCATTGCGCACAAAATTAATATAAACTTGTGTTTAATTATTTTCGGCAAAACATGGTCAAGAGTAAGACCAGGGAAAGTCTGGGTCAGAACAATTTACAACATCAATACAAATAAAGTTGTATTTATTGAATTCTACTTTCTACTAGTTATGTTGGTATACAGTACATTTCCTATGCCATGTCTTCTCCAAACTTGTCATTTTCTAGCAGTCAACTATACATTTAACTTAAGAGAAACTATTTACTATACAAAAAAATGCTATAGGAATAATGGTAAAAGAATGTAGTCCAGAGCCAAATATCTTGTTGTTGTTATAGTGACTGTTACATAATTGATGGTTGATGCTCACATAGCTTTGTGGCCTGGAAAGTGGTTGCTGTTGGAAAGGAATAAAATAGGTTTTTTCAGTTGCTAAAATTAGCCACTTTGCTTGGTACTTTTCTTCAGTACAGCATTTTAGTCCTGCTCCTCTGCATGTAGGTGGCCTCTGTTCTCCTCCTCTTCTAGAATTCTTTTTGTCTATTTTTCCTTTGCTTCTAGCCAATGATCACATCATTAAACCAAGATTTACAATGTACAAGGCCATATGCCCACTATTTAAGATATTTTTTCTTACACATAAACATACACAAAATGTGGAGATAAAATTGCTTTCAAAAGTTGTTATGACTCATAAAGGAATTACAGCAAAACAAGTTGCTGTAGGTTAAAATATATATACTGTTTCTGTAAAAATCTGTTATCTAGACTGTAGTTTGGAAGTTTTTATTTTCTCACTTTTAGACAGAGTTATAGCCCATCATCAAAGGAAACAAAGTGATGCCTAAGTGATTTAACAAATATTTTTCTTTGTTATGAGAAAATGAGATTTTTTTTAAATAATCAAAACTTTACATAAATTAAATAGCAGAAAATTTTAAGTAAATCTTTTAAGCTTAAAAAAAATATCTGGGCTGAAGAGGTAGCTTATCAGTTAAGAGCACTGACTGTTCTTCCAGAGGACCTGAGTTTATTTCCCAGCATCCACATGGCAGCTTAAAACTGTCTGTAATTCCAAGATCTGACATCCTTACACAGTTATATATTCAGTTGACATAAAATAAAAATAAAAATTAAAAAACTTCAACAAGGATCTACACGGATTAAAATATGATTTTATTCATATATATGAATAATAAAGAAAGAAAAAATAAATCTTAAGTGGAAGTATAATCTAAGAGTAAGATTCATTGTTAATAGTCATGATTGTAAACAATTCATGTATTACACCTATAGGGTATACTCAGTGACCAGAGAAAACAGACACATGGTAATTCCTGTATTTTCCTTTTCATAATACATGAATGGTAATCTTAGTTCTTGGGAACTTAATAAAACTTAACTTAATAAAATTAAATTAATATAAAAAACTTAAAAACAAAATAAAAAATCTGTCATCTTCCAGTGATTTTTAGTTATATTGGTTAATGTGTAAAATTTCAAACATTCAAAGAAAAAGAACAGCTTTGAGCAAAATCTGTGGAAAGGAACATCTACTCATAAAAAGGAAAAATTCCACATATTTTCTTACATGATTAGAATCATTGTTGTTAAATGCTACCAGTCTCTTAAAAATAAATTAAAGATCTTCTCATAGATCTATTTAAAGTTTTAAATTCAAAGCATACTTCAAGTATATGACAATAATGAAAGTCTTATTATTTCCATCCAGCTTGCATGCTTTTGATAGTTCAATGGTGTCATCATTTCAACAGTGAAATTAGAATTTGGAAAGACTGACAACTGATATACTTAAATTGTTATATTAAAACAAATATGCAATGATTATTGTTTTGTAACTGCCATTTTGTTTTCAGGTAATATGAGTTTTATTTGTACATTTATAGTGATGCAAGGGAGATCAATAAGAGGCAGTGGTCATATATTTTCCTTAGTTTTGTAGTCTGCATCTGAAGTACTGTGATAACTACCAATGCATATGTGAAGGTTCACATTTTTTGTATTTTCAGGAAGAATTTCGCTGATGGTATACCATTGCCTTTAGGCAGCAATAAATCATTCCAGCCCATTAATTTTTAAAGTTGTTATAGAAAGTGGTTTGCATAGTTCAGATCCTTGAAAGTGGAACTAATTTTTTATCATCAATTATTGTTTATGTTATTGAGCTTGCCATAGTGATAAATAATCTAACTATGTGGGTTTAGTCCTGTCTCAACTTGATATGCAGACTATATTGAATCCCTATGGGAGCCCTTACCCTCTCTGAGAAGTGGATGAGAGGTAGGGTGGGGAAAAGCTGGGGGTTAATAGGAGGATGAGAGGGAAGGGAACTGTGGTTGGTATGTAAAACTAAAAAAAAATTTTAAATAAAGATAACAAAAGAATCTAACTATGTAAAAATTGAAGAACTGAGTAAATAAAATAGCTGAGAAATGTAAGACATTCACTCTAAAAAATACAGTTAAATATTCCACTGTACATTTTTAGAAACTGCTTTAAAATATTTTATTAACAATAAACTATAAAATATAATTTGATCAACTTAGAAATTTCTATAGGCATGGTAGTAGGTGCTGTTAATTGTAGTGATTCAAAGACAGAAGCTGGAAGATCTCTGAGTTTGAGGCCAGCCTGGCATATAGAGCAAAGTCCAGGATTGCCATAAATCAGCCAAAAAACCATATCTAAAAAAAAAGACAAAACTTGAAAAATATCTGTCAGCTTACTTAGTAATATTGCTTATTAATTCCTGCTAAAATTCACAAAAATTTGTATAATTAAAAATTAGTATTTGCAAGTATATTTACTCTGGGTAAAATAAATGAAGTATAGGAAAAAATACTATAAGCAGGGGCAGATAAACTCTGCCGGTGACAATACCCACAGCTCCTGCTGAGGGAATTTGCATGGCTACCCACTGCCACCTTGAACTGAGCAAACCAACAACTGCAGGGGTCTCTGAAGGACAGACTCAGATCCTACCCAGAGGTGAGGAGGGGTCACCAGGTCCAAGTGCCTATATCCCAGCCTGGGAGGGAGAGTTGAGCTCCCATAGCTTTCGGTTCTGGTCCCATACCAAGTGCTGTCTGCAGAGTCCCAGCGCACTCTGGAGCATGGGGGGATAAACTCTGCCGGTCACCATACTCACCATACCCACAACTCCCGCTGAGGGAATTTCCACGGCTACCCACCACCACCTCGAACTGAGCGAATCAACAAATGCAGGGGTCTCTGAAGGACAGACTCAGACCCTGACCAGAGAGGTGACAGGAGGCACACAAACCCAAGTGCCACAACTGAACAGGAGCCATCTAATTATGAACCACTGAAGCCATGGGCAAACATCAGTGCCAAAAATTACATAATAATACAAAGGACAACATGGTAACTCCAGAACAGAGTGGCAATCTTACAAATACAAGACCTGAACTGAGCAATGAAGAGGAAACAGAAGGAAGCAACACCAAAAATTTCTTTTTGATGATCATCGAAGCTCTAAAAGAAGATATGAAAAAAAGCCTTAAAGAAATAGAAGAAAATACAAACAAAAAGTTGGAAGAGATGAACAAATCTATGAAAGACACATGCCAGGAACTAAAAGCTGAAATAGAAGCTGAAATAAAAGCTGACATAAAAGCTGAAATAAAAGCTAAAATGGAAGCAATAAAAAAGGCACAAAATGAGGCAAAGATGGAAATAGAAAACCTGAAAAAAAAAGCTGGAACCACAGATACAAGCATAACAGAGTTCAAGAGATGAAAGATAGAATTTCTGAAGTAGAAGACTCAGTAGCTCAAATAGATATATCAGTCAAAGAAAATAGTTAAACTAAAAAAGCCATAACTCAAAATGTTCAGGAAATCTGGGACACCATGAAAAGTCCTAATTTGAGAATAATAGGAATAGAAAAAGGACAAGAATACCAGCTAAAAGGCACAGATAATGTTTTAAATAAAATCATAGAAGAAAACTTTCCTAACCTGAAGAAGGAAATGCCTATAAAGATACAAGAAACTTACAGAACACCAAACAGGTATGATCCCCCAAAAAATCCAGTATGTCACATTATAATCAAGCCACAAAACATACAAAACCAAGAAAAAATTTTAAGAGCTGCAAAAGAAAAGGGCCAACTCACATATAAAGGCAGACCCATCAGAATAACGCCTGACTACTCAATGGAAACGATGAAAGCTAGAAGGGCTTGGTCAGAAGTTATACAGATGCTTAAACAGCATGGATGCCAAACTAGAATACTATACCCAGCAAAATTATCAATCACCATAGATGGAGT
>PVIH01022379.1:0-27324 GCA_004025045.1 Sigmodon hispidus | reverse complement strand
GTTCGAAACCGCCCCTCAGAGACCCCTGCAGTTGGTTTGCTCAGTTCACTCAGTTCGGGGTCGCGGTAGGGATCCTTGCAGATACCCTCAGCAGCAGCAGGAGCTGTGGGTGTGGCCAGGTGTAGAGTTCAGCTGCCCCTGCTCCAGAGTGCGCTGGGACGCCTCAGAGAGCAGAGGTTCCGGTGGCGGAACCGGAAGCAGTGTGAGGTCAACTCTCCCTCCCAGGCCAGGATACAGGCGCTGAGGTCCGCCGAGCCCTCCTCACCTCTGGTCAGGGTTCGAATCCACCCCTCAGAGACCCCTGCAGTTGGTTTGCTCAGTTCACTCAGTTCAGGGTCGCAGTAGGGCTCCTAGTAGATTCCCTGAGCAGCAGGAGCTGCGGGTGTGGCCAGGTGCAGAGTTCAGCTGCCCCTGCTCCAGAGTGTGCTGGGGCGCCGCAGAGAGCACAGGTCCCGGTGGCCAATAACATACATCTTAATCCCTTTAGAATTAGGAGAAAAATTGAAACCTCCAAAATTTTTTATCATGTATGCATAGATATTTTAAACTTTAAAATTATATTTCTAAAGAATATATAATTTGATAGCTTATTACTTATTTAAATAAAAACTGAATTATCACTTTTCTGGACATATCTGACAAAAATATTCTTTTAGAAAAGATTCAATTAAATTTTAAAACTAAAAAGCTGATTTCCTATTGTCTAGTTAACTGCCTATTAACTAATTGCCAATTAAGTAAGGGTTATTAACTGGTTAATTACCAGTTATTTATTAAGCTTTATTCCATTTTTGAATCACTTTAAAAATACCTTAATATAAAAACAATTGATGAAAAATATTTTCAACCAGTTTCTATTTGTTGTATTTGTCACAATGTCACTTGAAATGAATAAAAAGGTCCTTTGATTTATTTCCCGTTTTAAGCCCCAAAGCATTACTATCATGATTATTGCACAATTTAAAAATCATTAATAGCTGCCTTGTCAACATTATATACCTACTTGTAATCACATCTTTAATATTTTGCAGCAGAAGAGTCTCCAGCCTTATGTACAACTAAATATCGTTTTTAGAAAATCTTTAGGAAAAGGTATCCAGATTAGACTTAATTTGACCATCTTCTTGGGAGCAGAATCAGCTATTACAGGTAAGATAAACGCGCGCACGCACACACACACACACACAAATACTTTTTCACTAATAGTCATTGAATATATATGCCTTACTGGGTCTCTTTGAAAGCAACAATGAGCCAGAGAATAGTACATTCTTATATTCCCATAACTGCAGAGGCTTAGACAGCACAATTTCAAGTTTCAGGCCAGCCTGTGCAATATAGTGAGTTGTGAGTTCTGAGAAAAACCTGTTTACTGGTTACTAGGGGTTACTACTTAGAACTGACTTTGTTTTTGAATACAAAGCAAAACCATACATAAATGATACTTCCTTTATTGCTTTACTTTTCTTGATGACTGGAAACAACTTTTACAGATATTACATTCATATATCTGAAATGCAAATTTACTCTAAAAAGACTATTATTACTTTGGAAAATACAGTATAATTTTTGTGTGAAATTATTTGTTTTCTTGTTTTGTTTTGTTTTTCTTTTTTTTTTCTTTTGAAACCAGTTTTCATTATGGTCTCTGGCTGACCTGGAACTCACTATGTATACCAGACTAGCCTTGGATATACAGTTTTGTCTCTTGGGTTCTGAGAGTAAAAGGCTCATACTACTACGCCTGTCATGCATGTTTTCATTTTTGTTAAACAATTATATATTTTTATCTAAACAAGTCAGTATTTCAAAAAACTGGGAAAGCTTTCTGATGTTCCTAACAAGTAAACTTACTTTCTAAAAGTCTTGTTTAACTTCAAGTAATAAGAGGAGGCTAAAATTGCATAGCTAATAGCTGTGTCATATAAGTGTGTGAGTTTTAAGGCAGTTATTTTTATTTTCATATCTAGACAAAAATGCTTAGGGTGAGACATGTTAAATGTCTCTGTAAGACCAAAAAGCTAACAAATTACAAATCCAGGACTTTAACTCAGGATTATAACCAGTTTAAAATGAGAAAGCTTTTACTGCCTTCATTATGCTGTAATGCTTCACAATCTATGATTACTATACAAGAGTTTAAACATTTAGAATGAATTTCACAGAAGCATATCAATTCCTTTCCAGGTGTTTTCCATTAACCTTATGCACAGTCATCTTTTATTCATTATTTGATTCAACAAATATCAAGTGCCTAATATGTCTCAGCCACTTTGCAATGAGCTATATAGTGACAATACAAAATCTCTATTCTTACTGACTTCTAGTAGAAAAGGTAGAAACAGTACAGAAACATAAAATTATAAAATAGCATAAGGTAATTAAAAATCACAGTCTAGGTATGTTGAGTACTATGTGTGGTCAAATTAGAAACTATAATAAGTAAGGAAAATGAAGATGAATATAAATATCTCCTTGAATAAAGAGCTAAAATAATATAATACTTTTAACTGTGCTCAGCTGCTTTAAAAGCATATATTAATTGGTGTTACTAAGAAATAATCATTGAAAGACACTGAAAGGACAAGAATTTTGAATAATGAGGAAATTGCCTTTACAACTTGGACTGTCCTGTCAGTAGAATGCCTCCAGTACTATCTTAGATCATATTTAACAGTGAAAAGTCTGACCTTCTGTGTTTAGAGAAGATCTTTGAACCCAGGACCGCTCACATGATAGACACACACTGTATGACTAAGATACATTCCCTAACTCTAAAATATTTAATCTCCAAATTTAAAACTGTCTGTCCCATCCTGTCTTAAAATGTAATTCTCTTTAATAAAAACTGCATTTTCTACTTCTTTTCTAAGTAATAACTTCTGAAGTGTTGGACACATATGTCTTTTCCTTTTTGTCTTTCCTTAATACTTTTGTTATTAGTACACAAAACATATGAATTAAACATTAGTCTCATTATGAGAAGGTTTAAAGGACACCAGTAAGGAAAATAGTAGAGAATATTAGAATGAAGAAAATTCAAAT
Organism: Sigmodon hispidus; assembly: GCA_004025045.1. Lineage (NCBI taxonomy): Eukaryota > Metazoa > Chordata > Mammalia > Rodentia > Cricetidae > Sigmodon > Sigmodon hispidus. Next base: position 24,279 of record PVIH01022379.1, on the reverse strand, counting down.
GTTAATGTTGTTTATTGAGAAAACGTGACAAAGTGATCAAAATTTGTGTATTCTAAAGTCAAAATATCTTCAAGGCTTTTCATATAAATGGAACTGATTAGTAGATCTTTGGTATCCCTCATCTGTAAAGGAATCACAGTTATACATGACTTATAAATTTATTCTAAAAATTGAAAAATGTTACTCTCTCCAAAAATGGAAAGTATAATGAGAATAGCAATATAAAGACAGAGTATTAATTTTAAGGAGAAATCCCTCACTTGCTCTAATCCTATAAAGAAACTGAGAATAGTAATTATTCCTCATAGTTCTTTATTTTGTAGAATGAGTAAGCAGATTTTTTATATTATTTCATCAGCCAGTATTAGATAAGGGGGTGTGGTAGAAAATATAATGTTTCAGGACTTCTAGCTTTCTTCTAGCAATGTGGTGGAAATAGGCTATAAGTAAGAACAATCCCAAAACAAACCACAACAAAAACTGAAGGTAAGCCTGTGTGCAGCAGTTTTATCAGAGATTGAAACAACCTATCTGTTAGGGAAGCTCCTTAAAACAAAGGTTAAACAACTCAAATAGCTTCAGGAAGTCTCTGAAACTGACCAGATTCCCTAGGCTCATCCTCCCAAACAGTAAACAATAATATAACTAATACTCACTTTTTAAGACAAGTTAAGTTATAAAGAATATGATGAGACTAGACCAGCTGCCTGGAAGAAGCAGAAAAAGTGAGCAACCTGGAAGAGTTTTAGACCAACTGAGTCACATAGGAAAGATACCCTCTAACTTACTGAGATTCTGGCAAGCTTTTCAGTTTGATCCAGGTTCGCAGATTTTGTGAGTCATCACTCAAGATGAAATGGTCTTTAGTGATGCAGCTGTCCTTGAGTCATTTCTGTTCCTGAAAGTAACCCATCACACACTTGTAGCCAGTATTTTCTGCCCATCTGGCCCGAGAACCAGACCTGCAGTACTGCAGCCGTTTAACCCCAAATAATCACTCAAATGCTTATACCAATTACAAGCTATTTGGCTTATGGCTCAGGCTCATTACTTGCTAGCTCTTTCAGCTTAACTCAACCCATTTTCGTTAACCTGTGTATTGTCACATGGCTTGTGGCTTTCCTGTATTTCTTTACATCTTTCTTCTTTGAGTGACAGCTCCCAGTATCTTCCCTGACTCTGCCCTTCTTCTCCTTTATCTATGCTTGGAATTCCCACCTGCTTGACTCTAAGCTGCTTTACAATAGGCCAAAACAATTCCTTTATTATCCAATGGCAGTTCATGGCATACAGAAAGACACCCCACACTCCTATAATTAACCTCAATAAAACTCAATGGTTCATCAAATTGAACTTTGGTATTATTCATGATTTTATCTGTTGTAGGGTCCCTATCCAGGATGAATGTATATGTATTGCATCTTGTCACATAATAGGGAATACATACTAAGTAAAGGAAAGGATTGGGATATAGCATCAATAGGGTCTTCCACATAACTTCTCTTTTATAGAATGTGTTATTTTATTGTTTTTGTTGATAGTGGTGTGCACACGCATATACTTAGAGGTCTAAATTTTTCCCATTTTACAGCTAGACCTACGTTTCATTTTTTAAAATAGCAAACAAGGGTTTTTTTTTTTTTACTTTTAAAATGAAGGGCCATTAGCCAACACTGCCCCTTTCTATAGAGACGAAGCATGTATAAGACCTGAACCAGCCCCACAGTATTTTAAGACAGTGAACAAAAAAAGGACAGTTCCTATAATCCAGGAAACAAGCCCAGACTTGCTCCATTATGCCAAAAGACAAAAAAAAAAAAAAACTAAAACCTCAGCCAATCAAAAATATACTAGTGTAACTTCTACTTGTTTCACCAATTATGTTTTAGATGACCTAACTGTTCTGAACTGCCCTAGCCAGGCTTAAAAGGAGCCTGCATGGTCCTCTCATGGTTGTTGTCATTTTGTACAAGTGAATAACCCTGCATATGCTGGTTAATAACTCTTCTTTGCTCTTGAATACTATCTGAGTCTGGGGTTTTCCTTCAGTGTTTTATTGGACCCCTACAGTATCAACATGTGTTTGTATGTGTTTACAGTGTCTGTGGAGGCCAGAAAAAGGCAATGAATCTGCTACAACTGGATTACAGACAGTTGGGAGTTGCCATGTGGGTACTTGGAATTAAACCCAGGTCCTCTGAAAGAACAGCCTATGCTTTTAACTATTAAGCTGTCTTTCCAGCTTCTAAGATTTTTTTTATTTTAAATTATGTATATAAGTGTGTCTGTATAAGGGTTTTATGTATATAATTGTAGGTACCCACAGAGGGCAGAGGAAGGCATCAGATCTAGAGCTGAAGTTACAGGCAGTTGTGAGCCACCTAAAATGTGTGCTGAGAAAATAAACTCTGGTGCTTTTAAACAGTAGCAAGTACTTTCTGCAAAAGTGCACTGAATTTTCTTAAGGAAGTTCCACAGTTTTGACAATTTAATTCTAGTTTCTCTATACAGCTCTTATTGCTTCTTGTTTCTGGCTCACTTTCAAGTGATTTACTATGAGGGTGGTATAAGACATGAGACTTGAATATCCCTTGCCACAGTCAATAGAATTTTAACTTCTAGGAGTATTCACTGTACCTTTTTGCCCTTGCCTCAAACAACATTTCCTGGAAAAAGCTCTGAGAGCTTATATCCCTTCTGCTGCTGCCTAAAGTCATTGCTAGATAAGACCACAATACTTGAGAAGGTATATTGACACCACTCTTTCCTACTTGTGTATCTTTTCAACATCAATAGCTAAATAAACAGTAACTTCAGCCTCTTCCAATCAATAATAGCTTACAAAAGACAGACACTTACATGACCCCCTCTATAGCCCATAGTTTAAGTATCTACCCAATACTTTTGCATAAAGTATAATCTCATTTCATTCTAATAGTTCCCCAAAGAAAAAATAATAAATTGCCTTTTCTCTTTCAAATTAAAAAATTTAATGCTCTGTCATCTTCTCTGATACTCCTGCCATTCTACATCGAGTTGATTCATCAATATCGCAGGATACCAAACTCATGCCTTCTACTTCACAGCTGGAATCTTTCTTATAAGTAGATTTTCTCATTTCTCAGAAAGTATTCCAGAACTTCTATTCACAATTTGTCATTATCCATTTTTAAAACTTTATACACTATGCAGAATTTGGTGACATTTTTCAAACATAGTCTGTTATCTGGCATAAAATTAGAGACTTCCTACAGCAGCATTTAAGAAAGGAGCCATTCTGTAATGAAAATTTATTGTGCACCTAAAAATACTGTGAAAATGCCTTGTATAAAACTTTCAGTGGAATGAAGACTTTATTATTAGAAATAGCCATTCGTGGATAGATTGATAAATTTAGATATAATGATAGATTTTTTTATAGCATGTAATGCAATTATTTTTCTCTACTGTTAGTTTTTAGCTATTTTTTTTTCATTTTCAAACAGTACACAAAGCAAAAAAAGCCTGTTAATAGATAAATGTAGTATTTCAATAAATAGCTATATTGTGTAATGTCTTAATCAAGCTAAATGTTCTTGTCCATTTTTATATTGTCTCCTCATTGTGATGTTTATTCTTTAATATGTGTGTTTATACTAAATTTAAACCATGTGTGCATGTATGCGTATACTGAATTTCAACCACACTGGGAAAACCTAGGAATAAAGATGACTTAAAACAAACACAACTTAAGGCATCCAAATGAAACAGGAAAGATAGATAAGTAATTATATGTAATTATAATACAATTCTACATGTAGTGTGTAAAAAATAATACACAAAGGCAGGAGATAAGAATACTAAATGATGTCAATAGCTATTTTTGCCTTATATTTGTTCAGCTAATGAACTATTTGGTCAGGATTCAATTCAGTTCAGCCAACCAAGGCTAAGTTTCTCTGTGATGCTCTAGAATCTGTCGTAATCCTATATTCTCTTGCTTTTCTAATTCTCTGAATTCCCTGAATACAAGATTTTTCTAATCATCTTGGAACCAAAACATCATCTATATTATTGGTGCATAATTGCTCTTAAATAAAATTCTGTTTAATGAACATATAAATATTTAATGAACTGAATCAAAGACAGAAGGGGAAAAAGAATTTCTTTGGCATCATGTAGAAATATATATTTAAGATACTTCAGATTGCATAAGCTAGTAAAATTCTGAAGTTTCAAGTGAATAGTTGTGATTAGTCAGATACCATGGACTACTCTAAACTTACTTTTCTCATCCTAAGCCCTAGACTTTGTAGACTAGGCAAACACTGATCTCTATCACCAATGCTAACATCCTGAATGGATAGAGAGCAGCTAAACTTTTCAATTCAACTCAAAGATGTTATTCAAGAACAGAGTATTTCCTATATTAAGATAACAGGCCTTTAATCACATATTGGATCTAATTCTGGTAAAGTTAGCTTTAAAAATACCATGAGAAGGTTATTATTTGCTATCCCTGAAGAGTCATTATATAACTGCTGCCTCAGCCTGTTGCAAGCAATTATAGTAAGCTTTACAATCAAGTAGCATTGCAAAGGTGAGTCTCTTGGTTCTTTGATAGAGCTTGAGTTTTGCTTTAGTGCTCTTGAATCTATTTTTATATGACTCTTGGATTTTCTAAATATTACTAGGGAATAAGAGTATTATGCTTTTGGTTTTCAGGTATTCAAATATTTTCTCTCTTTGAAATACAGTCTAAAAATTTCAGATGCATATTGGAACTAAATCTATCAAGTATTCCCATCATAGGAGTTAGCTATACGGATAATCATTCTAGCCCTCTAAGTTCAATAAACTGTTTACCCCAAGTGCCTCTTTACTTGTTTCTAGAAAATCATTGGCTTGGAAGACAGCTGCTTTCCTAAAAATTTTTTCTGCATGATTCTAAAGGGGAAAATTAGCTTGAGAACAACAAAATAACTCTTCCTTTTTTTCTTTCAAATAATCAGGATATGAGTTCCAAAAGTCTGAGGGCTCAATACTCTCAACTATAAACAAAGCAGGTCTCACACTCATTCTTAAGAAATAAGTCCTTGACAAGGTATTTTGTCCCAGGATCTTGCTGCTGGCAGATCAATATGGTACAATATCAAATGAAGAAGAAATTCAGCTGGCTTATTCTCTCCTCAATCTTCTTTTGGGACTCAGTCCTTCATCCTCTTCTCTGGTCTCTGCTATCTCAAGCACCATAATTTGACCCTGCTGTCCTTTCTTGCTACGAAGCTTGCTTTCTGTGAGAAAACCCTCTGTGACTTCTTTCAATTTTTGTTTGCAGACGAACGTCAAAATGTTCAAAAGAAACAATGGTCCAACTTTCCTAAGAAGTTAAATTTGTCCATTCCCCCTGGTGAAAGTAACCTGCCATGAATGTGTTCCTAACTGCTAGGCCTTCATCTATATAATGGAGTTCAAAGGTATTTAAAAGCCTAAGGAAAGATCAAAAACTTGTGATTCTCCAGTAAGAGTTATCTGGGAGAAGCTGGTGTTCACAGTGGGTTTTAAAGTGCAATTAGCACCTGTTTTTTAAATACTTGATAAGCTTTAATTGAAATGTTCACTCCAGAATCTGTAAAATGGCTTTGTATGATTTTGTGAAGAAAAATATAATCATTTAAATAGAAAATAATAAATCCAGTAGAAATATTTTTCATTGGATTAAGTACAAAAATGGATTTTTAACATTTTAGAAAACTAAAACAAAAGAGACCATTTAGACCTATGGTCTAATTTGTAAGGAAGGAAATTGTAGTCTAAAAAGATCATAGTATCTTTTCATGATAACAAAACTTCCCCAATATTCAGTCAGAAATATGCAGGACTCAGGACACCTGAGTTTCAATTAAAAAAATATTTCACATATGGCTCTTCTAACTCCATCCATGACCTACCTGATTTTTCTTTCATCTTTTATAGACCTATGTGTAGAAGGATATAACTCTACAATCTTCCCATTGATCAAATGGAAGTTATGAGTCCTAAACTTTGACAACCAGCGTCAACTAGGATAAAACAGGCACACACTCTTCTACCCCCAAAGCTGGTTTAATTAACTGGCTCTACCTTTCCTCAATTCTTTGCTTTATGAAATCTAGCAACATTTACTGCTCAGCGCTCTATGTTTATATCATTATCTGAGGTCTTCCTTTTTAGTGACATAACGATGACTGTGTAGAACATATGAGGCACCTAACACATTTCTGATTATCCTACTGTTCCCAGATAAAAGACTGATAAGCTACAAGCTGTGCGAAACACCATTTCTAGGCCCAAATTAATGAAAGGAGCACAGATGTCAAGTGAACAAATACTGACCCATAGTTTTGTAGTACAATGAAAAGGAGACTGTCAAAACCTGCGCACCATGTCAATTGATTTCTTGTTCTTTCAACATCCATATTCTACTTTCGGTATTCTAATTATAATTTTGGATCTCCTGAAATTCTTATATTGGTGTCAGGAATTTCTTTATATAGCATACCCTCCTATATATAAACTATTATGTAACGTAACTAAGGGGGAAGGAAAACAAATTACTTACACAGAGATTTTGAGCATTAGCCAACTCCAATTCTCATACAAAAGACTGCCAAAACAAGCGCCAATTTTTAAAAACATACTTATTTTTTCTTCCTCTGTCATTAACTAACCCAATAAAGCTGAATTTTCATATTTTCTTTTGTAAGACACAAAACTCATTTTATTTTAACTCTCCTAAAAGCTTATAAAAATATTGTAACATAATTTGTACATGTTAGGTTTTTTAAAAATCTATTTTTAATTTTAAAAAGGAATAAACAGAGCCACATTTTGTGATCAGATTTTTTCCTAATCTAAAAGTGTATCCATTTCACTAACAGTAAACTTTAAAATTATTCTTTCTAAGCAGAAATGTGTGTGTGTATGTGTGTGTGTGTGTTTGGCATGTGAATGTGTTTCTACATATTATTATTTGATTTTTACTTTTTTGTAATATGAGAGATCCTGTCTTTCAATTCTCTTTTTGAAAAATAGAAATTCAATCTCTTTTCATACATCTAGACTAAGGAGGAGAGCATTAGCTAAATTTCTGAAAAGAATTATAAGGGTACAGTGACATCTACAGGTATTATATATATTGCTAAATAAGATATACTATATGCTAAAATCAAATGCACTCCTGATACACAAGAAAAGTTAGATCAATTAAACTGAAGCAACTGATGTAAGAGATCTTGCTGAAATTGAAATTTATGTAATAAAAGAGTCTTTGTTTCATCTACTTCATTTATCTTCTTTTTGTAATGGAAATAGCAGCTCAATTAGCAATTCATTTTGAAAAGCTACATAGACATTCATATAAACTCGATAAAAAATGGTTATTCAAAATTGATGCAAATAAAGATAAGGAATATGAAAATTAGACATTCAAAATGTCTTTGCTTTTTATTTTTAAGAAGTTCTAGGAATCCAAACCTGGGTCCCTCTACTCTAAATTGCACTTCACCAACTGTGCTATGCTCATAGCCCCTCAATGATAAAACCATCAATTTCCTGGATGATCTCTAGTCGAACTTCCAGTACATTTTTTACCATCAGAAACCTCATGAGTCTAGTCATTTCTGTCTGCATTTGGGTCAGTATTTTGGTCTTCTGAACTTTTTCAAGAACCAATGATGTTCTACTCCCAGAATTCCAGACCATCCAGATTTGTTCAAAAAACCTATTCCTAAATTTTTGCCATACTCTATTTTCCCCAGGACATTTCATTCTACATAATTTTGATATCAAGTCCTCCTAAGTTTGTTTGTGTGTGTGTGCATGTATTTATATATGTATGCATGTAGGTATGTACTTATCTAATTACATATGTACCTATTTACTGTTTATTTTATTGGCTTCTCTGGAGAACTCTATTACAGTATTAATTTTGCTAACTGAAAATATTGCAAATCAAAGAAAGATAAACACAAAATATAAACTCCCTAAGTGAATAAAATTATGTTATAGATCTTACTCTTTTTTCATGATGACTAGAGATATTGAATGTTTAAATAATTAGGAAGAAATAAGCTATAAAACTATTTCAAAAACTTTTGTGCTGTCTATTAATTAAATATAAATCAATAAAAATTGCATCTTAATTTGGTTTTAGCAATTAAGCTGCTAAAATCTTCATTGTTATGTACTCTATTCAATGTTCTATACTAACTTATGGAGAGGTGTAAAGACACAGCTTCATTCCTAGCTCATATCATTCTGTCATATCTTCTGTTTTCTCTTTTATCTTTTTCCTTTCTAATACTTGTTTAACATGGATGCATGCTTCCAGTGGACATTATCTAAATCATCTGATTAGAACAATTTTCCAATAACTTGTTATAAGGGTTCTGAGTGTACATCATCTGCAAGAAGTAATACAATATTATGTTACTTGGAGGGCATTTATATTAAAAAAAAGGGCATAATAGACATGCTTCTCAGAGACTCACTAAAAACTTTTGTCTGTATTCACTAAACAGAAAAATATTTAAGAACAACCAAGAAACCTTTTGTCCCTCAGTATTAGTCACAGAAGCAAGAACAACCACATAGACATGGAAGTCTGAAAGAGGGAGGAGACACAGATATCTTAAAGTGGGATATACCTACATGCCCACCAGCTCCAAGCAGAAGTCAGGACTCAAACCCAGCCTAAAGATAGGAAAGACATGTGATTCAAAACAAATCTGAAATCAGAGTTTTAATTTTAACCAAAATTTAGTGGCCAAAAGAAACAAAAGGCTATATATCCACACAAGATCATATTGCTGGCTCTCAAAAGAAGATATAACCAGATGTGAAAGAAAGTAGTAATTGGAGGCAGGGGACAAGGTTCTGTTGGTAGACTTGTTGCCCAACATGCATGAAATCCTGAATTAAATCCTCACCACATAAAGTGGATATTATAGCACACAGCTGTAATCTTAATATTTGGAAGGAGTATGTACAAGAATCAGGTATTCAAGATCAACCTTTAATTGAAACATGGGTTAGTTTAAGAGTAAAGAGTTAGCAAATTATATGCCTGGGCCTCAGGTCAATCACTGTAAAACTAATACAAGACTGTGTGATTATTTGGGACTGCTGCTCCAGGATCATGGGACAACTTATTACAACAGCTAGAGAAATGGAAATAGAGAGAGGAGGAGAGGGGAGGGGAGGGGAGGGGAGGGGAGGAGAGGGAAGGGGAGGGGAGGACAGGAGAGGGGAGGGGAGGACAGGAGAGGAGAGGAGAGGAAAGAGCTTTTGCCAAAATAGAAAGCCCACTCTTTAAAAAAGAAATAGCTTTAATTTCTAATTTCTGACTTCACAAGAAGAAAACCTGAACAAACTAAACAACAATTTTTAGATCCATATTAAAAAACAGAAGTCATGGACAAAGTGCTATCCCCCAAACTGTTGAGACAGACAGGCATATGCAAAACATCACAGCCTACAGTAGAGGCTCACAGCAGGAGCCAGGATTGGTAGAGAACTTTAAAGTGTAATTGATTAATTGTTTGAATTTAGTGTAAACTAACTAGAATTTTAAAAGTCTAAAGGGCATCTGTCCCTAATGAGTTACCCACAATTTCTTGAATTTTACTTTAAAGAGCACCATGAACTTCACAAGGGAAAAATAGAGAAATATCTCTTACTTAAGAAAGAACAAGAAGGAAATAGTCATAGGACCCTCTGTTCTCCTCAAAACAGCCTTGTCTTCTGGGAAATTATTTTATTAGCATCTAACTATATACAATTTTATAAAACCTAATTTTAGTGTAGAAAAGGTAATAGACAATTCTGGTTCTCTCTAGCCTTCCATAAGAGGAAAACTGAACTAAAAGATTAAGAGTTAATCTGAGAATTTTAGAATGCTTCCCTCATCCTGCTGTTCAACATTTCATTTATAGCATTCATGTAAAATAACAGCACATTACAGCTAATAGAACTGGTTGTTTCAAACCAGATTTACTAACTAGCTATGAAATATCCAAAGACAATGAAAGAACAACAACAAACAAACAAAAAACCAAGGGCACCAGAGGAAATCTTTTGTCTCTTACATTGTATTTACAGTAAGCAGCAAACATCACTGACTGTCCAGATTATCTTAAAAGTTTTCCCTACCTCATGTCCTACTACTGATGTATCACTTTGGTTTGGAATAAAAAAAATGCAAGATATAGGAAAACGCAAAATAGTAGTATGGGGGAAAAAAGCATCAGAGCTAGGCTCATAGTTCACAGAAATTTACACAGACCATACTAGGAATTTAAAAGATAACTTTTATCAGTGTGCTTCAACTTTTAATGGGCAAAGTGGAAAACATATACAAATAAGTGGACAAAGTAAGGAAAAAGACAAAACATTTGGGAACAATGAAGGATATGTGAGAAATAAAAAAATATTGCAACTGAAATGAAAAATGTTTTGTAGGGACATATTAATAAACTGCATATAGCCAAAGAAATAATGGTCAGCAGGCAGCTCAATAGTTTGGGCAATGTTTTTTTCCATGTGACTCAGAGATGCCTTTGCTGGTTTCGCCTTCTTCCAGGCAAATGCTCTGTTCTCAAATTCTTCTTTGCAGCTTGGCTTGTCTGAGAGGTACTCTGGGTAGTCTTTACTGTTCATATAATTTTGAGGAGAGAGGGACCAAGTGAATCTTGCCAGTTTCCCAGACTTCTTAAAGCTATCTTGAGTTGTTTACTTTCTGTCTTAAGGTATTTCCCTGCAAGATGGAATGTTTCAATATCAGAGGAATGTACCACAAAACACTCCACCCTTTCTTCTTGGTATCACAATTTTTTTATATTTATTCAAGACAGGGTTTCTTTGTATAACATTTCTATGGCTGTTCTGGAACTTATTCTGTGGACCAGGCTGGCCTCAACTCACAGAGGTGTAGCATTACTATTCCCTCTTAGAAAATTATCCCTGAGTACTAAAGGAGGTGATTATAGATTTCACCTGTGAATAAGAATTAGGCCACAGTGCCACAGCAACAGTTATATGTTGTAAGAAACTTTACCAGTGGTTATGAGTTAAGACTGTCAACAATGGAAATCTATAAATGTAAGCACCCATGTTTAGGCGGTAGATTGACAGGCACATAACATCCATCTAGTAAAATCATATAAGCTGCTTCTACAATGGGATCTTTCCAGCCATAGTTTTTTGTCCTGGTTTATAGTACCAGCTGTGAACTCCTTCTGGTGGAACTGGACTTAAATTCAATCAGAAGGCTACTAGTCTTACCCATGAGAGCAAAAGCAGTATTGTGTAAGTTCTCACATCTTACCTGACACGTCAATATTTTAGCATGCAGGATCCATAGCCAAGCAAGAGTGTGGAGGACAGTTCTCAACCAGCAGTGTACATGACCCTTCTGACACTATGAAAGCCAGTCAGTAGGGTAGGACTTTCCAGTTCAGTACTAGATTAATATCTCCGTGTCTTACAAAGGACAGCCTTCAGCAATAGGGTTTTAATGTCTAGTACTGGCAAACAACGAACAGGAGTAGTAATATTCTGCATGGTTTGTGGATCCTCACAAGCTTCCCTGGCCAAGTTATGATGAGATAACCAACACCTAGCACTGGAGTTTTCATTCAATAATTTTGGCGGGTGTTGAAATCAGGTTTCTCTGTATAACTTTAGGTGCCCTGGAACTTACTCTATAGTCGAGGCTAGCCTCAAACTTATAGACATCTGACTGCCTCTGCCTCCCAAGTGTGAGAATTAAAAGCATGTTCCACCATTGCTGACTTCATTCAATTTTTATGGTCTCTGGGAATATCCTTTTTCACCTATGTAGAACAAATTTTTAGAATTTATTTTAGAATACATTTGTTTTCCTTTTCAATTAACCCAACTATAGTAGAGTTGGAAGGAAGGTGAAAACAGCATTACATCTTGTTGTCTCTGCAAAGGCTGCTTTCCAAATCTGAAAAACATTCAGAGGATGAGCAGGACAAGACAATATCCTGAGCCACCATGCCATAGCAAAAATAGGGTTCCAAAGATAACCTTGGTAATATACTCTCAAAGTCTATTTTCATATGTTTTGAGAAAATGTCAGGTGATGCTAGAAGCTCACAACTAGGAAGATACTAAATTGTAAACAAGGTAAATACAGAATGAAAAGGTCCCATGTGTTTCTATCAATTTCTTTCTGCACAGATCAACATTAGGTATAAAACATGGATAGAAGGTGTGGTAATGTGAATAAAAATGCCCCCCTTTCAGGCTTGTATATTTTAATGCTTAGTCATCAGGGAGTAGAGCTGTTTGAGAAGGATTACAAGGTGTGGCCTTATTGGAAGAAGTGTGTCATTGGGAGTAGGCTTTGAGGTTTCAAAAGACCAAGACAGGGCTACTGTCTCTCACTCTAGGCCTGTGGATCCATATATAGCTCTCATTTACTTCTCTAGCACCATGGTTATGATGTAATAGACTAAAATTGAAAGTTTCCAAGTAAATGCTTTCTAATAGTTGCCATGGTCATGGTGTCTCTTCACAGAAATATAACAGTGACTAAGACAGGAGACACTAACTTAATTTGCTCTCTGTAATCCTTACTCATTGTCTCTGAGCCATTATATTTCTGTATCCTTGAACTCTTCCATTGAGCATCCCGACATTTCTCCAAGTCTGATTAACCCAATGGGCCTGAATTAATCTGCTCAGACCTACTCAGGGCCAAAGACAAACATGACTCTGCTCTCCCTTGCTATACTTCCTGGCTCTCTGGGTTTAAGAGGCCTTGGATGGCACTGTGATTGTAGTTGTAGCTATTAGTTGTTACCGCTCCACCTGGCTGTTGCTATTGTAACACAGCCTTTAGCTCAAGAGAAGTGTGCCTTTCTTAGCCTGGGAGTAAATTCCTCACCAGTGGGACAGATTTGATTTTGTTCACTTGTTTTGTTTTATTATGAATGTCTTCAGTGAACTGTTCCTTGGGTTTTAAAGCCTTCCTGAAGTTCCTGAGCACATAATTTGGCTTTCTATACTTTTTTCCTTAGAAATTTTGGCTCGTCATACATCTTAATATGTTTGTCTCTGAGAAACCCAGACAAACCTCTTTCTCTGCTTTGCCTTTTTCTTCTCTCCTCTAGGTTGCTCTCTCATTTTCTCAACTGTCTTTACATGCTTGTCTACATCATGGAGATCTACCAAAGTCTTTCCTATGTTTTATAGATTTTTCCCCACCAAGGGCTCAGCAAAGTTGTTAGGGCTCCACACCAGCCTTGAGATCCTTGCTGGATCAACCTATTATTTAACACCTCTGGGAACATGTTCTGTTTCTGTGAGCTAGGCCTCAAACACAGCTTCTCTTATTCCTGGTCTCCTCAATAGTATCTATCCCTTCTCTGTTGTTTTCCATTCCTGGGGATTTATGAGGACTTCAGATGAAGATGATTAAGTATGCCTAATGGCTCTGGTAAACCAGTCTTATGAGAGAGAAACTGATTTCCCTGATACTGCCTCAAATTATTTAGCTTTTGCCTTAGGGAGGAATGAGTAGTTTATTACTCCATTTTTCTGCATCCACAGCAGTCAGACTGATCTCATTCACTCCCACATCTCACAGCCAGGCTATTGTTGTATGAGGCTTCTGGCCCAGATTTTCGGGCCTATTGCTGAGGTTCTGACCTGTTGTTCCATAGACCCACAGACCTGCAGACCCACAGAGACACATGCAGTCCCACAGAATGACAAAGACAATTATATTATTTATAAAAATAATATTGACCTAGGGCCCAGACATATAACTTGCTAACTTCTTCATCTGAACTCAACCCATCTTGTTCAGCCATGTGGCTCTGGTACCTTTTGTCAGAGCTGTATTTCAACTTTTTTCCTCTGCATCTGTCTATGGGATCTTTAGCAACTCTATATCATCTGTCTCTGGTGTCTGTCTTCTGTTCTGAGATGTTCCCAGAGTTTCCTTAGTCTGGTAGCCCCTCCCACACTTCCTATCTGCCTTTGGCCAATCAGATTTTATTAAAGCCATAGGCAGAAAACTTATTTAAAATTTAACATATAATCCCAGTACAATTCCCCTTTTTCTCTTTTTAAAACAAGAAGAATCCTAAATCTAATATGTTTTGTTTTTCATTACTTATAACTAACACTATAAACAAATACAGACATCTATAATCCATTTTGGGGAATGTGGGTATAGTTTTCTAGGCTACTTTCTGCTGAATGGAGGTGCTGGAAATCCCATGGGAATTCAAAGAAAATTTAGGATTATGGATAAGTTTTTAGTGAAGTCGTCTCTAAGACTGGGTCATCTCAGCCAGTCTCCTTGAAGTTGTTTTGGATGCAGAGCTTAGAAAACCTTCAACAGAGGTGCCCTGAAATGCTGAATCATCTGGGCCATCCATTTCCATTGGAGACTTTTCAGGTGGCCTTCTTCTATCAAACTTTATTTTCTTTAACTGGAAATAAATCCACAGTTTCTCATTTTCTGTAGAAATAAAAAGAAAAGATCTTCTCCAAAGCAGCATATCTTTTTATTTCAATTTAAAAGTCAACTTATTTACAAAATATATAGGTTGAATTAATCCCATAGCATTTATAATCAAATGTCTTTTAGAAGCTATAACTACTTCACTTTTAATCAAAAAAATTAAAGACAAGACAATAACATACAGTATCTAGACACTCTGTATTTTCCATTTTTATGTGGCTTATTACTATTTCTTTTTATTCTATTTCTTTTTTAAGGACTTTCTCTACCTTTTTTTTCCTTTTTATTTTCTCTCTCAAGCATATGCATATTTTAAACATACTCTAAACCATTTACAGTTTTTTTTAATCTTTACTGTATATCTCTTATCTTTTCTGTTTCTGACCACACTTTTACTTGGCTAGGATGGCTGACTCACCCAACTCTCTTTATTACTTTCTGTTTCTAACCACACCTTTGATCTGCCAAGGTGTGGCTAAGGATTAAAGGCATCACTAGGGTGGCTGCCTGGCTCTACTTAGCTCCTAGTCTACCTGAAGTTTAGCTTTTTAGCTGAGGTACTGGTAGGACCCACAGTTAACACTCTGGGGAATTTTAGGGTTTATATAATCACCAAGTAGAGCATTGCTGTCTGCTACTCATTAACTCCATTTAAGTATTGGCAGTAAAGCCTGTTAAAAGATTCAAAAGTCTTTTGCCACTAAGGCTGAATCAGAAAACTTCAGTTAAGAAAGCCTTGCCTCTGCTTGCCTCCAGCAAACCGAGCTGATCCAAGAAAACACTGCCTCTACTAAGAATCAATCTTTAACTCTGCTCTCTTTTGCCTGTAAGAACAGAAACCTTAAATCTACCATATGCAACTTGTTTCTTATACTGAGTCTTCTCTGAGACTTTGAGAACTAACCTTGATGCAGCTTAGCTGCACGCCAAAAGCCCACTGTTTTGTAGCCCAAGCCCACATGCCTTACCAGGCGTCTCTGTACCACGGCTCATATCAGAGCCACAACTCCTGGAAGCTGTTTTTGGCTCTGACTCTGTGGCCAAGAATTGTTTTTCATCTTTCTATAGCTTTAAGTGGGTGTATATCACTCATCTTGGGCACCGTTTGTTGTATTAGGTTTCTGGCCTGGACTTTGTGGTCTAGACCAACGGTTTGACAGGCAGTCTGGCAGAAACACTCAGAGTCCCACAAAAACACACAGATGCTTACATTAATTTTCTGCTAATTGACTTAGGGCTCTGACACATAGCTTGCTAACTCCTTCATCTTAACTCAACCCATGATTCTGATCAGCCATGCAGCTTGATAATTTTCTCAGCGTACTATTTCAGCTTCTTTCCTCTATGTCTGCTGCTGTCTCATCATTGTGTCTCTATCTCATCCCTGTGCTGTCTGTCTCTGGTGTCTGTCCTCTGAGATGTTCTCAGAGTTTCCTTAGTCTGGTAGCCCTACCCACACTCCTTGTCTGCCTTTGGCCAATCAGCTTTTTATTAAACATGTATGTGGGACAATTATTTAAAATGTAACACATAATCCCACTATAGGCTATAACAAACTTTCATTACTTGTTTAAAGTATTCTCCAATTCTAGCAGATCAAGTGCAGAGCATTTCCTGATTACCATAGTTTCTTGCATGGGACCATTTTTAAGTCCCTTATCTGTTTATAGGGTCACAAATTTTCCTTTTGCCACATTTATCTTATCCTTTCATTTAATTTACTTGCTAGATCAAAGGCTCAAATAGAAGATGCCAACTACATCTCCCTTTCTTGTTACAATCATTCCTTTAAACAAACAGTTTCCTGTTTGGCCTTCATCTCAGCCTCAGAATTCACTTCTAACTACACACAACATTACACACAATTATCCAGATAACCACCCCTCCACACACACACACTGCTTGCTGACAGTCTCAACCCTTGTGCACTAATCTCAGAGACTACAAAATTTCCTCTAAACCTTTTACTGTTTTCGGGACATGTTCATATTTACATGATGGACCCCACTCAGCAAATAAGCATGCCATCCCATACCATAAACAAAGACTGCTATCCTTGGATTCATCTCAGAGAGACTCCTAATACCGATGTCTCAGCCTCAGTTGCATGCCTTATTATGCACAAAATAACCATGCAAACACTGTTATATCACAAAGACATATTAAAACCATACTGGAAAATATAAATCATCAGAATATTCCCCACAGATGTCCCCCTTCTCATCCTGCTTATCCTAAACTGCATGCCTTGCTACCAATAGCCAGGATCATGCACTCATTCTTCTTCAGCACATCTTTAGTTCTGTCATGTTCCTATTTGATTAATAGCAATATGGGTGAAGAGTTACTTACAGGAGCAGAAATGATTCTAAGACAAGTGTATCACCAAAACCCATCCTAGCATGGATGACAACTTTCAAAAGCTGGGAACTTGGAGCACAATTCACAGCCTACAGCTCAACAGATTGGAGAGTATCCTTCCCAAGTGTCTCAGTTCATCAAAACTCTTCCAGATAGATCAGCTTCTTTCAGGTAGCTGGTCTTAGAGTCTTTTTTTTTGCAGCTTGGCTTGTCTCAGAGTCTTCTTTGCCATTTGGCTCATCTGAAGGTGAATGCCAGATCTCTTTGTTGCTTGCTCTGGGAGGGAGAGGGTTGCTAGTGAATCTGGTCAGTTTCAAGGATTCCTGAAGTGATTTTGTGTTATTTACTTTCTGGTTTAAGGAGCTTCCTTGGGCTATGGAATGTTTCACTCTTAGAAGAAACTATTATGTAACAAGAATTAAAGTAAGAATTAGAAATACCCTAAGGTATTTGTCCTATCCATGAAGCAAGAATAGGTGCTATTAGAAAGTACCATAGAATTAGTTTTAAATGCATATTGTAAACTGTGTGAAATCCATTGAAGATTTTCAATGTAAAGTTGATATTTTAAGATAGGAGAGAAAATAATGTCACATAAAAGCAGTAAAAGTGGCAGAATACAGTAAAATATGCCTGTAATTCTAGCCCTTGAAAAGTGGATGCCATAGGTTCAGGAATCCAAATTCATCCTCCATTACATAATGAATTCAAGGGTAGTTGGGCAGCATGAGACCTCATTTCAAAAGAAGGACAGTAACAAATACTTAGCAAACACATAAACTAAAAGATAACAAATAGAAACCAGTTAAATGATATATACATTCATATTAACATTCATATATTAAAATCATTTTATGTGCTATAGTTTAAATATATTAATTGAAAGGTAGATGATATTTACGTGTGTAACAAAATAAAACTCAGCTAGTTGTTTTTTAAACAGGACTTCTTTTAAATAAAAACACATTTCTTTGTAAAGAATAAAGGTTAGGAAAGATAGCCTAGAGGTTATGAGCTCTTGTTGCTCTGCCAGAGGATCTGGATTCAAAGTGGTTTCTAACCATACTTAATTCTAGTTCCAGGGTCTCTAATGCCTTCTTCTGACCTTCTTGAGAACAAGACACATATGTGGTGCACATAAACACCCATGAAATGTATCAGCCATAGAGGGTTCTAAGGGACCGGGGACTAGCCTGGCCTTAGCCAGTCCAAACTGGTGGTAACTGGTGCCTTAAGTCATGTGCTCCTAGCACTTCTTTATAAACCTACCTGGGGTCTACCTGGGGTCTTGACAACATGGACAGAATCCTAATACTAGGTGACATAGACCAGTGAAAGACCACCTTACCACAGTAGAAGATAGCAGCAAATCAAAGCACTTTTCCATAGCTGGGAGGAGGGTCTTAGAGAAGGATATTTAAGGTTTTCCCTCCCTCAATAAAATTTTACTTGCTTGTTTCAATAAGTCTCCAGGGACAGTGATGTTATTTCTCATGCCTTCTTACTCCCTTCCCCAAGAGAAACTAGTAGGACCCTGAATATAGAGCAGCTACAACATCTGATGCTAAATCAGGCATAACCCAACACACTCCCATAAGGAAAACATTCACAAATATAATAAAATGAATTTATTTAATTAAGCATGTTTCTAAAATTAGAGAAAGATATATGAAATAAGTATTAATTTTAGGTTTAATATTCTTCATAAGAAGGAAATTTGTCACAGAAATGTATTCAAAAGTTTAGCAGTTACAAGTGGCTTATGCCATGCCTGACAATCTAAGTTCAATCCATGGAACCTATGTAGAAAAAGGAGAAAACTGATTCCTATAAATTCTTTTTCTGGCTACCACATGGCACACCTCCTATCCTAAAGAAACAAATGTTAGGGGCTGGAGAGATGGTTCAGGGGTTAAGAGCATTGACTGTTCTTCCAGAGGACCGGGGTTCAATTCCCAGCAACCACATGGCAGCTCACAACAGTCTGTAGTTCCAGGCAAAACAACACCAGGGCAAATAAATAAATAAAAGATTTTTTAAAAAAGGAACAAATGTTAAAAAAGCAAAGAAATGATATTATGTAATGATAAAGTGATAATATTCAAATGAGATCTGACAGCAGACACTCAAATATATTGGTCAAAAATGGTCAGATGCCAGGAAAAAAAAACACAATACTGTAACTGAGAACTTTAGTAGCTTCTATCCAGAGATAAGAGTTTCCTAAGGTAACAAATGAGTGTAGATATATGTGAATTTAATTAGTCAAGTAACATGATCTAATTGATACTTATAGAATAATAAATACAAGAAGAAAATTGTGGTGGAAATGTTCTCTGTATGCTGTAAATAAAGGAGCTGTTTTGGCCTATGTGGAGCACCATAGAAGTGGGTGGAGAATCAGAGGAGAGACAGATAGAAGGAGGGTGGAGTTAGTTAGTCTCCATCAGACCCCCAAGGAAGAATTATGTAAGGAATATAGGTGAGCCATGGGCTGGGCCACGTGGCAGATAGAATACTAGAAATAGGTTGAATTAAAGTGAAAGAGCTAGCTAGTAATGTGCTTGAGACATAGGCCAAACAGTATGAAATTAATATAAGGGTCTCATTCATTTCTTTGGGGGGGAAAAGCCGCTGTGGGCAAGGTCCAAAGCTCTGGCCCAAATCTTCTACAACAGAAAATAATGCATATTCTTCTCAAATTCAAATGAAATGTTCACTTTACCTGCATTGTCTTAGGGTTTCTATTGTTGCAAAGGGACACTATGACCATACAAATGCTTTTAAATGAATACTTGGCTTACAGACTTAGAGGTTCAGTCCATTATTCCCATGGTGGTGCACAGGCAGACATGGTATTTGAGAAGGAGCCCAGAGTTCTACATGTGGATCAGAAGGCAGCAAAATGAGAGACACTATGACTGGCTTGAATATTTGAAATCCCATAGCCCACAAATGGTGATACACTTCCTCCTACAAGACCATTAATCTACTTCAGCAAGGTCATACCTCCCAATCGTTGTCAAGTAGAGTCACTCCCTGATGACTAAGGATTCAAATACAGAAGCCTATGGGAGTCATTTCTATTCAAACCACCTCATGCACAAGCCACATTCAGTTTCCTAAAATATACCTTAGTAAATTTAGAAGGATGTTTTCACACCACAATAGAATTAAAATAGAAATCAATAATGGAAAGATAATTGAGACATCTCAAAATGTTTAGATTTTGAAACACATCTAAATGATACATATGATAAGGAAAAAGTAACAGGGCAAAATATTAAAATATTTTATGTAAATAAAAATAAAACCTATAAATAAAAATTAGTAGTATGCAAGAAAGAGAAGTGTACTAGATAAATATAAGAGAATGAAAAGAAAGTAGGAAATACACTTCTACGAATTGGCACAGGTGACCACTTTCTAAATATAACACCAGTGGCACAGACACTAAGACCAACAATCAATAAGTGGGATCTCCTGAAGTTAAGAAGCTTCTATAAAGCCAAGGACACTGTCAATAGGACAAAATGACAGCCTACAGAATGGGAAAAGATTTTCATCAATCCAACAAGTGATAGAGGACTGATCTCTAAGATATATAAAGAACTCAAGAATCTAGAGCACAAAACCTTGAATAACCCAATCAAACAATGGTGTTCTGATCTAAAAAGGGAATTCTCAGTAGAATTATGAATGGCTAAAAGGCACCTGAAAAAGTGCTCATCATCTTTAGCCATCAAAGAAATGCAAATCAAAACAACTTTGAGATACCACATAACACCTGTTAGATTGGCTAAGATAAAAGGCACAGATGACAGCCTATGTTGGTGAGGATGTGGAGCAAGGGGAACACTCCTCCATTGTTGGTGGGAGTGTAAGCTTGTTCAGCCATTTTGGAATTCAGTCTGGCGGTTTCTCAGAACATTGAGAATCAATCTCCCCAAGGACCCAGCAATACCACTTCTGGGTGTATACCCTAAAGATGCATAGTCACACTCCAAAGGTATTAGCTCAACTATGTTCATAGCAGCATTATTTGTAATAGCAAGAGCCTGGAAACAACCTAGATGCCCCTAAACTGAAGAATGGATTAACAAACTGTGGTACATCTACACAATGAAGTACTACTCAGCAGTAAGAAAAAAATGATATCCTAAAATTCACAGGCAAATGGATGGATTTGGAGAATATCCTCCTGAGCGAGGTATCACAAACTCAGAAAGATAAGCAGGGGATGTACTCACTGATTAGTGGTCTCTAAATAAACAAACAAGAAAAAAGCTAAGCATGCCCAAGTTGCAAACCACAACCACTGAACAGCTTGGGATCAGAAACACCCTAGACTGACTCCTTGGATCCCATTCCTCCTACAGGAACATCTGACTCACTCTTGAGGGAGGGGGGAGAAAACTGGATCTGCCAGGAGTGGAGACTGAACTAAGCAATATTGGGTCAGTGGGACCATGGGACTGTCTGCTGCCTGCCCAGGGAGGGGATGGGGAGTTGTGGAGAAGAAAAAAATGATCTGATGTGGCGGGAGGGGGAAGGGACCTTGAATAAAGATATACAAGGATAGAAAGTGTGACTTCTTCGTTAATAATAATAATAATAATAATAATAAATTATACAGCAAAAAAGAAAAAACAAACAAACAAAAAAATGAATGATCTAAAATCAACTATACTTTCAGCTTAAGAAAATTTAAAAAATTATCAAATCAAATCCAAAGTAAGCAGAAAATAATTAACAATAAAAGCAGTGCAGTGATTATTGTAACTGAAACTCAAAAAGCAGCAATAACATCAATGAACATAAAATTTGGTACATTGACAAGAGAAATCAATAAAACTTATAAACATCTAACCACACTTATCATGAAAAAAGTAGAAAAAGGTCAAATAACAAATAATACAAAGAAAGTTTACTATAATTATTCTTTTTAACATTAAAAGTATAATAAAATAATGTTTTACAACCTTTATAACCACAAACTTGATAACTTAAATAAAAGGTACTGGTTTTAGACATAATGTTTAAAATTCATGTCAATAGAAATGTATAATCTGAATAGGTTTACTTCTGTTAAAGAGACTAAATCAGTGGTTAATACCTTTCCAATACCTAGCACCTGTTCATTAATGTTTTCACTAGTAATTTTACAAAATATAAAGTGAACAATGTCATTATTTTTTATGTTCTGTTCCCCCCAAATCTAACATTATTGAGGTCTACTTACTAATTCTTTAAGGTCAACATCATCCTCAAGTGAATCAGACATCAGAAAAAAAAAAGAAAAAATATACTAAGCTGTGTATCTCTTGAACACAGATATAAAATTCCTTAATAAAATAATGGCCAAAAATTAAGCAATGCAATCTAACCAGATTTATTCCAAGTATGGAAAATTATTTCAGCATTCAATGAATCAATCAGTATATTCCTTACTATCAATAGACAAAGAGTAAAAAGCAAGTACACCAATCTGTTAAATAGATGCAGGAAAAAAATCTGACAAAAATCAAATGCCCACTGATGATTTAGAATAACTGTCAATGAATAAATAATAATTGAGAGAGATGATAAAAACATAGGAGTCCTAGAGGAATAAACCTGTTCTCTATGTTAAAATCATAGACACATGTCATAATGCACTTTGAAGTTCCCCTTAAATCTATGCAACACAAAAATATCCCTCAAGTGGGCCTATTGCTATAAGCCTATAATCTTAGGTACTTACACAGCTGCAACAATATATCAAGCTCAAGAACAGAACAATTCTGTGAGATTAAAAATAGAAAAAGAGCTGTGGTTATAATTTAGTGATAAGGTGCTTTCCTAGCATTCTGAGGCCCTGGATTCCATTTTCAGTCCTTCTTTCCATGTCTCCTTATATGAATTTTGAAATTTTCTTAATAACAAAGTACTAATAATGGACAATATAATCATAAGCCAAAACAAGGTATTGTAGAGAAGACTTTTTGGATGGACTGGCATATGTGAAATTTGTATTTTTTGTTAATTTCCTGCAAACCTAAATGTATCTCAGAAAAAGTTTATCTGTTAAAAAATAAGTAAATAAAAGTTAACATATTGGGGGCTTCTGGTTCCACTTCCGGGACCCAGTGCTGGCTGCAGAATCCCAGCGCTCTCTGGAACAGGGGCAGGAAAACTATGTCCCTGACCACACAGACAGCTCCTGCTGAGGGAAACCCCGCCACGCCACGACCTCGAACTGAGCGAACCAACTACAGGGGTCTCTGAAGGGCAGATTCAGACCCCGCCCAGAGGTCAGGAGGGGGCAAGAGGCCTCAGCGCCTGGGAGGGAGAGTTGAGCTCCCATTGTTTCTTGTTCCACTTCCGGGACCCAGTGCTGGCTGCAGAATCCCAGCGCTCTCTGGAGCACGGACAGGTAAACTCTGTCCCTGACCACATACACAGCTCCTGCTGAGGGAATTTGCACGGCTCCCACCACGACCTCGAACTGAGCGAAACAACAACTGCAGGGGTCTCTGAAAGACAGAATCAGACCCTGAACAGAAAGGTGACAGGAGGCACACAAACCCGAGTGCCACAACTGACCAGGACCCATCTAATGGTGAACCACTGAAGCCATAGGCAAACGTCAGTGCAAAAAATTACATAATACAACAAAGGACAACATGGTAACTCCAGAAGAGAGTGGCGATCCTACAAATACAAGGCCTAAACTGACCAATGAAGAGGAAACAGAAGGAAGCAACACCAAAAATTCCTTTTTGATGTTCATCGAAGCTCTCAAAGAAGATATGAAAAAAAGCCTTAAAGAAATAGAAGAAAATACAAACAAAAAGTGGGAAGAGATGAACAAATCTATGAAAGAAACATGCCAGGAACTAAAAGCTGAAATAAAAGCTGAAATAGAAGCAATAAAAAAGGCGCAAAATGAGGCAAAAATGGAAATAGAAAACCTGAAGAAAAAAGCTGGAACTACAGATACAAGCATAACAAACAGAGTTCAAGAGATGGAAGATTCACACTGCTTCCGGTTCCGCCACCGGGACCTGTGCTCTCTGCAGCGTCCCAGCACACTCTGGAGCAGGGGCAGCTGAACTCTGCACCTGGCCACACCCGCAGCCCCTGCTGCTCAGGGAATCTACTAGGAGCCCTACTGCGACCCTGAACTGAGTGTTCTGAGCAAACTAACTGCAGGGGTCTCTGAGGGGCAGATTCGAACCCTGACCAGAGGTGAGGAGGGCTCGGCGGGCCTCAGCGCCTGTATCCTGGCCTGGGAGGGAGAGTTGACCTCACACTGCTTCCGGTTCCGCCACCGGGACCTGTGCTCTCTGCGGCGTTCCAGCACACTCTGGAGCAGGGGCAGCTGAACTCTGCACCTGGCCACACCCGCAGCCCCT
>PVIH01022378.1:0-27326 GCA_004025045.1 Sigmodon hispidus | reverse complement strand
AACAACCTAGATGTCCCTCAACTGAAGAATGGATTAACAAACTGTGGTACATCTACACAATGGAATACTACGCAGCAGTAAGAAAAAATGATATCCTAAAATTCACAGGCAAATGGATGGATTTGGAGAATATCCTCCTGAGCGAAGTCTCACAGACTCAGAGAGATGGGCAGGGGATGTACTCACTCACTAATGGTCTGTATGGGTATTTTTTAAGCTATCCTGAACGTTTTGCTTTTTTATATAACGTTTGATATTGATTTTCAAAAAACAATAAAAAAGTAAAATGAAAGAATAATAGTTTATGAACCAAAATAACTTTTACATTTATATCTTATTTAGTACAATCCCATATTATTTAAACAATTCCATCTTATACAAAGCTGAGATATTTAATACTTTGTTATCTGGGGTTTTTTTCAGAAATATTTAGATGTTAACTGGTTATAAACTACAAGTAAACAGGTGGGGATATTTCAGTCACTTTGTTTCAATAAATAAAATAGAAAATAAATTTACATTTATATAGTCATATTTTCATGCTCAATTTCTCAATTATACATACATACATACATACATACATACATACATACATACATACATAAAATGATGAATTTAGCAAGCAATACTCTTTCTGGGTCTTGGCTTGGCTTTTGTTATATTTTTGCTTCACATTCACCACAAAATAAATCAAGACCCAGAAACAAAACTACAGAAGAGAGGGGGAAAAAAACCACAAAGATTTTCTTTATCTCTTGAATTGTAGATAAGTTTTGGGAACTCAAGCATAAGGACATGGATGGATTACAGAGACATGAAATTCCTATTGCAACAGTACTCAGGGAATTGAGAGTGGGAGGGAATTGTTCTTTGCAGGCACTTTACAAGCCTTAGTTCTTTTTAGATGTATGGACTTTCAGTCAGATTTTTATGGGATTTTTATCTGAATAAAATTTTGTAAAAGCATTTATGTGTGCTCCAAAAAGTGTTAAAAGAAAAATTATTCTTCCAATAAATGAATGACAAATTTTAGTGTGGATCAGTATCATGAAATCATTTAGGGGGAATTTGGGCTTCCATTATTTTTTTCAAAACCATGACTTAATGATAACAACACAATTGGATCAACATTCAAAGTGGAATACTAAGGAGTACCTCTAGCAATCTTCCCATAGTGTCTGGTGAGAAGAAGCTATAGAGAAATATATTCAGTACTTGCTATAAGAAAAAGGAAGCTTTGAGCCACGCAGTTCAATGAATAAGAGCAACTTCTCTTGCCAATGAGCAGAATTAGTCTGCTAGGTATAAACATAGCTGGAATCTACATATGAGAATTATAATCTTTAGAGAGTGAGGAGCCAAATGATCAATCATGTCTACAAATGCAAAACACTGTATTTTACTTACTTTTTTCTAAGACATATGATAACATATCAAGTCAGTATAATAGCATAAAGATGAAGCCTAAGTGTGTCATCCTCAACAGGAAGGTTCTGCAATCTGGAGAAATAGATGTTACAGCAGAGGATCTCCAGAAGCAGCTACTTAAATGGAACATTTAAAAGATCATTTATTAGGAATCAACATATGTAAATATATATAGAAGATAATGGAACACTGAATAGAGGAAATTAAAATAGATGTTCCACAAAGCCTTGAAAATCCAGCTCTAGTTCCAGAGAACAAACAGCTGTCAAAGAATCATCTAACAAGCAGAAATGGCTGTGTTTTGATACTCTGTCTTTGTCAAAGAAGACGAGTTGTTCAGAAAGTGTGTTCTGACAGCCAGAGGCATTTCCTGGCTGCATGTCCTGCACCAAAGCAGCAAGTTTCATTTTGACAAAGCACCTGACCACTTTATCCTGAGGTCTTCCATAGCTAGAATCATATCTATAAGGGAATTCTTGTTCTCGAATATCCAAGTCCTGTGAGTGTGAAGATAATCGTCTTAATTTTTTTCCTCCTGGAAACAATTTTTCTTCCAAACTGATGACAAATGAATTGAACCAAATAAGCCTTATAAAGATGAAGCATTTAAAAAATGAATCATATATAGAAAAGATAGCTATAAATACCAAGAACCATTTGTCTTTTATCTAAGATGCAAAAATCCTCAAAATGCAGTGCAAAGAAAATTATCAAAGAAGAAAAACATTATTAAACATACTTTACTAAATATTACCAATGGGAAATGTCTATATTAACAGCAATAAATGATTTCAATGCTACAGAATTTTATTCTTTGTGCTCTTGCACAGGGAAAGAGAAGCAGATGACAGAAAGATTAATAATAGATTGCCCTTGTCATGACCAAGAGTTCATAAGCTAGAGCAGTAGAGAGACATGCTAACCAAGTATGGCAATAAAATGCTTCATGCTCATCTGGAAATACTTGTGATGAGGAATCACCTCAGACACTCGAGGGCAGAGGCAAGAACAGGAAAGACTTGAAAGCAAAGGCTCTCCCACCTCAAAGAATTCCCAGCATCTATCATCTGTTGACAGATAAGCATAGGGGGCTAATGTTCTGTTAAGAGCAAAGAAAATAATCTAAAAAAAATTCTAATTCTTTCAATGTAAATATTGGCTTATAAAAAAATTTTACTCATTCACACATGTAAAAGATCACATCCAGCATCTAAAAACAGAACTAAATCATTCCAAGACTCATATCATGGCACACTCGATTCCAAGTTAAATGGCAGCTTATCAAATCACACTAAGGAGAAATCAATAAACAGAATGTGCATGCAAGTGAGTATGGATATACATACACCCTCATGAATACTTGGAGGAGAAAGAAGAAAGAAAAGGAAAAGAGGGAGGAGAGAGACAGAAAGAGAGATGCGCCTATAAACAAGATTGAGAGACCTGCTCTTTTTTGAAAGAAAGCCACAGAGCAGTGTATATCTGCTAGGAGGGAAGGTGGGAGGAGATTGGGAGGAGGGAAAGATGAATGGGATGCTGCAGTTGGGATGTATTGTATGTATGGGAGAAAAATAAACAAAATAGAATATGAATAAACATGGATAAACTGATAGTATTTGAGCACAGAAGACAATGACCAAGGCGAAACAGAAAACTAACTACAAGAGAGACTGAAACAATGGATCATAATTAATATGCTTCAGCAAACTTTGAGAAAATACTTTTATAAATCAAAAACAGGATCCAAAAGAGAGGGTAAAATCATATTATAAAATCTGAGGGGAATGAAAGAATATCACCTAAAATCTAAAATGTTTGATATAGCAAAAAGAAAAGCTAGGCAATCTCCCAGAACATAGATCAAAAAGACAGGGATAGACAATGTGAAAAAAATGCACGTAGGATTAATCCAGAGAGTTCGGCATTTATCTTAAAGGAATTCCAAAGCAAGAAGATGGATACAATAAATTTTCAGAGTGAAGGATTATTTCCCAGCAGCAACAAAAGACAGGGCTTCAGAAGAAAATGGACTACAAAAAATGAACAAACTCTGACTCTTCCTTATAAAATTTCACGTAGTATTAAAAACAAAGAGTGTTTTTAATTATTTCTTTAAAGGCTTGGGAATAAGACTGGTGTACAGTATCATTTAAAAAACGACTATACACAAAGAAATCAGCTTTAAAATATAAAGGAAACTCAAAATTTAATATTAGCTAAAGTACTGATCAAGAGGAAAGGCATTTTTCAGTTGCAAAAGTAGTGTTTAGAATGTGTGGACTTCATATCTGCCTAGGGGATGGTTTAAGGATCAACAAAAATAAAGATGCATTGAACCATGACCTGCAGCACACATTCCTTTTCCACGGCAAACGAGACAGAATTTAGAAAGAAGTATCCACACAATGAAGATGCAGCTTATGTGGCTGTTTTCTGGAACCTTTGTCTCCATGGGGCTTGTAGCCACTGAGGGAACCAAAATCCCCACTGTTCCACTGTTCTTTTATACTCTGATCTCATATTCATTTTTACAGAACTTCTACTTACTAGCCATGGACTTCTGCTCAAAAACCATTTTTAAAACATCTAGGCTTTCATAGATTTTTGAACCAAACTTTGATTTAGAAATATATCTTTTCCATAAAACTGTCTCAGAAAAATGTTCTTGTGTATAATTTTCCAGCCTTGGGAAAACTTTCTGTCATGGCCAATCAAAACAAAACAAAAGAAACCATGAAATATCAAATAATTGAACTGGTCAAGAGAAAGCTGTGGAGGCAAAGTCCTAGAGAGATCTGTACACAGGGTTGGGCAGGTGCTGAGTCCACTTCTGAACTGAATGTAGAATCCAGGGGGAAAATCCAGAGAAAAGGGAATTGAGTATTTGGTTACAGGATACTTTTTCAGTCTCTCATTTGTTTCATTTTTGTGTTGTTTTAGAGGTCATATCAAACAGCGTTAAGTGTGGGTAAAATTAGAAGGCTATTTTTTCATCCTACCAAAGTACAAACACTTACATTTTGGTTTACTTAGTTATTTGGTGTTGTGTTTGTTTTGTTTTTTTACATGTTGCATTTTATACTAACTGTGGCTAAGAATGACCTTCAGCTCCTGATCCCCTTGCTACCCATTCCCATGGGCTAGAATTATAGAATTACACAACCATGTCTGGCTAAGACTTGGGCTTTGAACTGTTATGATTCCTGTTACTATGTTATGTGAAATTACTCATTTTTGCTATTTGCAGTGTTTCTGTCATAGTCTTAACAATACTTGTATTGCATTCAAAACAAAGTAACTTGGGAAGAACTTACTAAAAATAGAAACTAAATATAAAGGTTGGATTGGGAATAGAAATCCCCAGGGAACAACTACTAAAAATAGAAACTAAACATAAAGGTTGGATTGGGAATAGAAATCCCCAGGAAACAACACAAACATGGGACTATCAAGAAAATGTCATAAGCACTTTTCTATTGCTATGAAGAGATACATAGCAACTTAAGACAAAAACTTTAATAGGAACTCACATTTCCAGAAGATAAGCCTATGACCATTGTGGTGAGGAGCATAGGAGCAGGCAGGCAGTCATGGCACAGGAGAAATATTTGAGAACTTACATTTTTATTTGTAAATACAAGGCAGATAAATGATAAGTGGGAACAGTGACAGGTTTTGAAATCTCAAAGCTTGTCCTCACCTCCTACTCCTTGCCAAACATTTTCATCAACAGGGACGCAAGCACTCAGATATGTGAGCCTGTGGGAGTCATTCTCATTGAAACCACTACAGAAATGAAGGGCAGAACTACTACTTACCAAAAGCAGGAAGATGAGAAACCCATGTAGAACCATTATGAAAGGAACTGTCAGCTATGAGTAAGGGATAAAAACAGCCCTAATAATGCTAATAATGGACTTCAGCAGACTAACCAATCCTCCCACTTCAAATTCGGTTTCCCAGTAGAACTTTTGCCAACACAAAACCTAGCTGAAAGTCAGAGAAGAGAGAGGCCCAGGGACAGTATCAGCTTCCCAAGGAAAGAGCAGAATTGGGAACTGCTAGAGAAATGTTTAGCTCAACTTTTATCCTTTATTTCCTTTGCTTTCCAGCACATTCCGTGACCAGTGCACTTCTTGACTTAGAATGTTAACACATGTTGGGGCATGGTGGGCCCACCTAATCCTAGAACTCAGAAGGCTAAGGCAAGATCCTTAGTTTCAGGCTAGCCTATGACACAGCAGAACCCAGACAAACAGAGGCAGGGAAATGTCTCAGCAGTTAACAAATACCACAAAAACATGAAGGCTGGAGTTATATAAACATTACAACCCATCAGGAATTCCAGTCTGGGAGGGTCTGGACACTGGGAGTCCTGAAACAAGCTGGCTAGTGAGACTAGACTACTCAGTAAGAGTAGCGCTCTCTGTGAGCTCTGAATTTGACTGTGAGACCTTGCTTTAATAAGTGTTATGGAAAAACCATACACAAAGATTCCTGATATTATTCAGCTTTAGGCTACCATATGCTTGCTCACACTTATGCCCATACCCATGTGAACACACACATACCCAGAGAGAGACAGAGAGAGAAAAAAATTAAATACACAACAACAAAAAAATTTAAAAAGTCATTTTGAGTTTGTATATATCCAAGAGGTAAAGTACATAAATATCTTGAGCAAGACCCAATGCTCATCTCTGAAATAAAATAATTTTTATCATAATTTATATTTAGAATTTTAAAAACCATCCATTACTGTAACCCATTGGTTGTTAATATAAGGAAAGTTCAGGTAATGTTTCTGTTTCCCTAGTAAACAGTTGGAACGTGATTTTCATCACTTACTGGTGGAGGCTTCTGGTCAGAAGAAACCAAAGGTCTGAGAATTTGAATGCCCTAATAAGGGCTAAGCTGGCTTTATGTTGTAAATATCCATTGCTGCCTTGGGAAGGGAAGGCAGACAAATGAAGGAGAAATTAAAAGTGAAGCATCTCAGGCTATTTCTCATCTTAGGATTGAATGCTTCTGAAAAAATAAACTGTGTGAGAAATGCCCCTCAGTCTATTTTAAAAAGAATAAATAGATGCTATCACTATTGGCTACAAAACAAAGCATGTAAGTGTGAGTGAACATGGGCCTCTTGTTCTGGGGGTTGCCCCCAAAACAAGTATCAACTGGAAATGAATCTGATGCTCTCAAAGATTTTATTCTGGAAATGCTGATGCATTCGTACTGTTTTTTCTAGTTAATTTAAATAAAAAAAAGTATAGCCTTAATTGCTAAATTATGTAAAGTGCATCATTTGTGACTGTTAGCAGATTCAAAAATTAAACAAGGTACTTTTCAGTGACTTGGCAACATCATATTGCATGAAAAACTCTCAGCTTCATTAGGTGAAAAATGCTGTGGACCCAGGGATTCTTGTTGCCAATGTTTTGCCTCACTGTTCACTACCTGCCCTTTGCAATGAAGTAAACTAAGCATTAATTTTGTATATTTGCTTTGTGACATTTTTCATTCTCAAAACCCATGTGATAAATTGCACGGTGCAGAGGAAACAACTAGAGAACAAAACAAACACACCACATGTGATCTGCTAACCAGGTTCCTGTCAAACAAGATGGGATGCTGTGTTCCCATGGTTTCCTCTGAGCAGTAGAAGAGAAGACGTATGTTCAGAAGCAACTTCGCTTTAAATCGCTGACAAATCTTCATATTAGTGTAGCCTGGAAAATATTTTAGCAGCTAAAAAAAGTCATAAGAAAACCAAGTTATACATTTTACTTCTCTGCTAGCACAGAGGGGGAAAAATTCCTTTACAAGAACAGAGAGCAGAAATAATAAGAGATTCATTTTCCTGTTCAGTAATAAATGCCATTAAGGAGAAAGTATTTTAACAAGGAAGTGCTTTATATTAAGTTGTTAAAGAAGAATTTCTGAACATCAAAAATAGTGAGGCGAAAAAGAGACAAAGTGCACCAAAGGGAAAAGCCCAGAGGTGTGCATTTGAGAATGAACCTTCTAAAGCCATAAGGGATGGGTAAGTTAATCATCTTCAGGAGCCCTCTAGCAAGCATAATGTTGTCTAGGACAAAGCAAAGGATCCTGTCTGATGTGCAATCATGGCTATTCAGACTTGAAATTTAGTTATAATTTAATCAGTGGGAGATTGATAACTAGATAAAAGGAGAGGTCAAATTACACAGGACCTTGGAAAGCAGATGCAAGGGTCTCTGTCTAACATTGACAACTTGTATCTGAGAAAGTGAAGCTTGTGTGTGTGGGGGTGTGGATATAAAGGCTTCAATGGGGCTGGAGAAACAGTCCAGCAGGGGGAAGTACTTGCTGCTTGGTGAAAGCCAGCATGGTGAAAGGAATGCAGACAGAATCTTTGAGCATAGGAGCCCCCACCTCTAACAGTAAGTTTGTAAGATTTCCAAAATGACCTTTGCTGTCTGTTTAAAAAAATTTTTAGAAGTGTTCACTGACCTCATTAAAGGCAGAGATCCTCTTAGGTATGGCTTAATACAAATACAAAGTAAAGGCTGAAATAAGAAGAATGAAGAAATGTGTAGTTGGGAATCTACAAGATGGTACAGAACACACACACAGCTCTGCCATCTTCTCCTTTTAGTGTTAGAACAGCGTTACTTGTACAACAGTGGCTTCCACATGGAGTACTGGAATTAGTCAAGGAGGCACCTCTCAGCTTTGGCACCTAGGTAATTTAGCAGAGCACCACTACATTGGGATATTTGGGTTTTTTATATGGCTAATATTCCAGCTATGCATAGGAAGAACCTCATCATTACATGCTCACATGCCCTCAACCTGAATTGCATTTATACTGTCTGACTTGATCCACAGTCCTTACAATCAACATGCTCTTAGTAGTCATAATAGCCTCAGCCACCTCTTTAGATAAGATATAGTGTCCAAAGGACGCCATAGAATACACACAGTTCTCTTTCATGAAATCCCAGAGTTTAGAGATTATCTCCTAAGAACTAAGAACAAGGTCAGGCTATATTTAGAACAGGGGTGATTTCTTTACCAAAACCTTGAGTATAACCAAGGTTTAGTACCTCTTTGTGTATTTTGTATTTGATTTTTCTCTTCTATGCAGTAAGTTTCAAGTAGTCTGAACATTTTTCTGTTGATCCTTGACTTTTATTTAATTTTAAAAGTCTTTATACACAGTACACAGTAGTTTATCCACAGATGGACTTCAGCTATTGTTATGTTGCTTTGTAGAGTCCATTTATCTTTACATTTGTTCACAGACAATTTCATTTGTTGTTCACTTTTTTCAAGAGCTCAGATTTTTCCAGCAGGTACGAAAAGTTGTCTGATGTTGATCTACACTTTAAAATTTGGATGAGTGAGAATTTTGTGATTACAATTTTTTTTTATTTCAGAAATCATTTTCTGCTGCCCTCATTCTGAAGTATGTATGCTCTCTTAGTACATAGTTCTAAACTGCCAAAGACTTTTTATTTATGAAAAATTTCTTTAAAGGCTTTGTTTCTTGTTAAAAATTAAAAAAAAAAAAAACAGTGATGCAGAGAGATGGCTCAGGGAGTAAAAGTAATGAACTAGGTTTGATCAGAGCCAACTTTTAAAAGTTGTCCTCTACATGTATGTGAGCTACACATGGAGTGAGGGTTAAAATTTGTTCCCAAAACATCATCTTCACACAAATTTCTTTTTTTCTTTATTTATTTTGTATTTATCATGAAAAATAGTAAATTGAATTTAAAATGCTGATAAGTTAACAATAACTATAAAGAAAATAAAAATCATAAGCATGACTTCTCAAGGGTGATAATGCAAATAATTTGCTACACATAAAATTACTTTGTGTTCAGCTTTCCCTCTGAATTTTTTTTTCTATCCCTGTATATCCTTATTCAAGGTCCCTTCCCCCTCCTGCCACATCAGGTCATTTTTTTCTTCTCCACAACTCCCCAACCCCTCATCCCTTCCCTGGGCAGCAGGAGACAGTCCCATGGTCTCACTGATCCAATAATGCTTAGTTCAGTCTCTACTCCTGGCAAATCCAGTTTTGTCCCACCTCCCTCAAGAGTGAGTCACGTGTTCCTCTAGGTGGAGTGGGATCCGAAGGGTCAGTCCAGGGTGTTTCTGATCCCAAGCTGCTCAGTGGTTGTGGTTTGCAGCTTGGGCATGCTTGGCTTTTTTCTTGTTTGTTTGTTTAGAGACCACTAATGAGTGAGTACATTCCCTGCTTATCTTTCTGGGATTGTGATACCTTGGTCAGGAGGATATTCTCCAAATCCATCCATTTGCCTGAAAATTTTAGGATATCATTTTTTCTTATTGCTGAGTAGTATTCCATTGTGTAGATGTACCACAGTTTGTTAATCCATTCTTTACTTGAGGGACATCTAGGTTGTTTCCAGATTCTTGCTATTACAAATAATGCTGCTATGAACATAGTTGAGTTAATACCTTTGGAGTGTGAATGTGCATCTTTAGGGTATACACCCAGAAGTAATATTGCTGGGTCCTTGGGCAGATTTCATATTGCATTCCAAAGTGGCTGAACAAGCTTACACTCCCACCAACAATGGACAAATTTCTTAACCTTGGATACACTGCTTAGCCTGGCTGTTTGGATTGTTCCTGCACAATCCAGCTGAAATTCTGTTATCTAATGCCACGATTCTAGTCACCAGGCATTTTTAGACAATCCTCAAATACTGTAAACTAGGACTTTTGCTCCAATATCTGACACACTAACACAACACAAGCACTGAAGAAATATTAAACATTTTTTTCACTGCATGACTTTTCCCCCTGATCTCTAATTTGTCTAGTCCTTTAGCTCAATGTCAAGCACTTGTACATGCCCCATTCTCATAACAAACCTCATCCATTCTACTCTTCCTTCAGACACACAGATTATTTCTTTCCACCTATCCCAACATCTGAGTGGAAATACATGACATGTGCTGGGTAAGTGGCTAAAATAGCACATGTGCTTATTTCAAATTTAGAACAGGGTTTCTTAAAGTTTTTCTACTTTGGAAAGTTCTAAGTATATTGGTATTTGAATTGCTTGCACTTTCCACATAGGGCCAACCTCAGACCTTTGGTCACATTTCAACCTCACATAATGGAATTTTATATATTGTTGCCAGTCAGAGAAAGGTTGCACCATCTACTGTTGCTAATAATCTCAATATCTCAATTTACAATGGAGTGTGTTCACTCTTGTCAGTAACACAGACTGACATTTTTTGCAATCCACTACCCACCATTGGTCACTAAGACCCATTCACCTGCCAGGATCACCAAGCACCATGGATTGGAAAGAAGTGGAAATTCACTGAGGCTTTTTATAGGCAACTTAATCTGAACATGGAGGAATAAAATCCAAAGAGATTGATTTACCCACAACTGTATAGTTAACCTCTAACCTGAAATGTACTCATTGTCTGTTTTACCCTCAAACAATATACTCCCCTGGCTCCAAGAACATGGATGCTGTGTCTGAGAGTTTGTCCTCAGATTTCCCCAAATGGTTTAAATTTGTTTGTGTCTAGCCCACCTGCTTCAAGACAAGTTATTGGTATAGCTAAAAGGTACAAAACTTATTCTTAAAAAGAATAAAAATAAAATGATGCTTTAAAGGAGATTATATGTAAGAACAAATACAAACATTTTAAATCATTTATGCTTAAAGAAATTTTGGCATTGATAATGTTGCTTAGCAGTAAAATAAAATTAAAACTAAAATAGAATGAAAAGTACTATAGTTCCATCCCCAGAACCCATGTAGGGCAGTTTACAACTGCCTGTCTCCAAATCCAAGGGATCTAAAACTCTCTTCTGAAGTTCATGGGCACCAGCAGTCACAAGCACATACCCACAGACAAACATAATTATATACACATAATCCATATAAAAATGTTGTTTTTTAAAATGAATTGACATGAATGAACAAAATTTGCAAATGGTATGAGTTTTGTACTTCTCCAAACGAACAAGTTAACATCAAAAAGACTCAAAATTAAGTAAAAGAGTAGATTTAACATACATTTAAGGGTTTATCCGATATCTTATATTTTGTAGGACACATAAAAAAAAACCAAAGATTTGTGTCATATACTTGTGAATGTTCAGAACTAGCATTACAGTTTTAAAAAGATCTCAGTAAAAGTAAACTGAAAAAGTACATAGCTTTCCAATATTAAGTAAATAGCCTTCAGGTATAGGGAGATGGTAAAATATCTGCCAAATAAGTGTGAAGACTTGAGTTCAGTTCTCAGCATACACACACACACACACACACACACACACACACACACACACACGTTGATACTTTGTACCTATAATCTTGGTTTCAGAGAAGCAGAGTCACAGGATCCCTGGAGCTTTCAAGGCTCAGTGAGTAAGAAAGCTTGCCTGTCTCAAACGCTGAGGTGAAGCCTGTAAGAAAGACGACTTCTGGTCCTCACACTCACCTGCATGTGCACGCAAACATAGACACATGAAACAAGTATCTTTAGGTTTCTTTCTGCATTGGCTCTGATTTACTCTTTGAGACAATGATGAAGTGTTTTTTTTCTACCAGAAAGAACACATTTGGAAGCGTTATCACCACCGCAGTGCTCCTCAGTAAGTCTTCTCAGCGTTTATTCCTCCCGGGTAGATAACTCTAGTTTCTTCACCAATTTCTCAACAGAAGGATCCATTCTCCACTCGTTGCACACTGGATGTTAACTTATATCCATTTTGTTTTGTTTCCATCCCTTTTAATGTGCACCACTCTTCACTGCCTACAGTACTTGAAGTATTTTAAAGCTGTGTCTGTTGGGAAGAAACACATAAAACAGTATTTATTAGAAGGTCAATCCAAAATATATAAAAGTAAGACAAACCATAGCAGTAAATGTTTGCTGTGAGGAAAGATTTGAGTGTTGTGGGAAAAGGAAAAAAAATATGTTTAAAAAATTCTGAATAGGTATATAAATAAAAGAAAATGAACCATAGAGAGAGTAATTAACTATTCATGAGAAAGTCTGGTGTAGGAAAGGGAAATGATGGGATGAAGAGGAAAATTAGACCCTCCCAGGACAAAGTTCTGACCAATGAGTACAATTTAAGGCATTTAGAACTGACTTAATATTAACCAATGGTTTCCAATAGTAGAGAAAACTGTTTCTAATGAAAACATCAATTTTCTCTCCAAGTATTTTATGACCCTCCAGGCAGAATAGGTATTCATCTCCTCTGTAGTACCTTTTTTCATATCATGATATGAACATAATCCTTGTTATGTGCTGCATAAAATCTGTTATTTTAAGGAAACAGTTCTTCAGTTTTATATGTCTTGGTATTTATTATTGCTGATGCCCAATAAATTGCTTAATATAAGTAAAGCCCTCTCTGACACTCTGCTAAATTTATGAGTAAATTAATTCTGTAGAAATATTTGTGATTTGAACAAATGACTAGGTGGATAATCTCACAGTTTCTTTGCAACTACAAAAAGGTGAGTGCTTGGGAAGCCTTGAATACATTCTGAAGCAATAGATATCCTGGAAAGGAGCTGTGAAGTAACTTTTTTTAAATGCTGGCCAAGAATATAGAACCATTAGTGACACAATGCCACCTGAAAATAATTTAGAGGTGTGAAGAAAAAGCCATTGCCAGTGTGTCAAATTTATTAAAATCACACTTCTTTGTAAAAATACTTTGGTGATATAGAATCATGACCTATTCTTTGCTCCCATGTGAAAATTAAATCTAAAGAAACATGATGTAAATTCATTTAACTAGAGACAATATCTTCAACTTTTCTCTTACAAATTATAGTTAATTATATATAATTCTGAAAATGTAGATAAAACCATATGAATTCTGTGAATATATAAATGCACTGGGTCTAACAAAATTTTCTTGATAACAACTTAATTATACAATGTAAACATGGATTTGATAACATTTAATGAATTATAAATAATGTCAAACTCACTTTATACATATATGTAGTTTAAATTTTTATATTTTTTCTTTGATGGTCCTAAATATGTATAATTTTTTTCTAGTTATTTCTATCCTTCAGTTTCTCCTGTCTCCCTCCCCTTCTTCCCATCAGTGCTTTTCTTTTCTTTTCTTTTTTAAGGATAAAAAACAAATGGCAAATTCTTAATCAAATTAAACAAAAAAAGGGAAGTCCTACTTCAATAAAACTACACATTGAAACAAAAACGTTATAACAGATATGAATGAAATTCCCAAAACTCAAAAGGACATACATTATAAATTTGTTTCAATAAATTAAAGATTCTGAAAAAAAAAAAAAACAAACCTGGTGAGTTTTTAGATAGCAAAATTAAACCTAAATTCAATGAATGATTTTAACAAATGGATACTTTGTAACCTTGAAATATTTAAAATACTAATAAAATACTCCATACTAAAAATAAAAAAGCACTAACAAAAACAAACACAAGAAAATATTAACTTACTACCAAATTCTACTATAACTTAAAGAACTATGTCAAATACTTATCATATTATTCCATAAAACTTAAAAAAATAAATCAAGCCTTTAAAAGTTACAAAGCCAGTGAAATCCTGATATTAATCATTGTATTTCTTTTTCCTTTTTTTAGCTTTTTTCATATATATATATATATTATTTGGTGTTTTTACATCATGCACCCCATCAAACTCAGATATCAAACCTCTCAGTATCATGCCCAATCTTATGATCTTCCCATTTACAAAAACACCATTTCATGCTGCTCATTTACTTACTGGAGCATAGTTAACCTCCCTGTGGCCAGACCCTTAAAGAAAATAGTTCTTTCCTTACCCCTCTGCCAGAAGCCATCAATGCAGAAGTGAGGCATTGTGACACTTACCTACGTTCTAGCATTGAGTTATTGTGTACAATGACATCGCTCTCTTCCTATATTTTCTTTTAAAGTCCACTAATGACTGAGTACCCTGCTTCTCTTTCTGGGATTGATACCTCCCTCAGGATGATATTCTCTATATCCATCCATTTGCCTGTAAATTTTAGAGTATTATTTTTTCTTACTACTGAGTAGTAATCCATTGTGTAGATGTAACACAGCTTGTTAATCCATTCCTCAGGTGAGGGGCATCTAGGTTGTTTCTAGATTCTTGCTATTACAAATAATGCAGCTAAGAACATATTTGAGTTAATGCTTTTGGGGTGTGAATGTATCTTATTAGGGTGTATGCCTAAGAGTGGTATTGCTGGATCCTTGGGGAAATTGATTTCCAGTTTTCTGAGAAACTGCCATACTGAATTCCAGAGTGGTTGAACAAGTTTACACTCCTACTAAAAATGAAGGAGTGTTCCCCTTGCTCCACATGCTATTCAGCATAGGCTGTCATCTGTGTATTTTAATATTGGCCATTCTGACAGGTTTAAGGTGGTATCTCAAAGTTGTTTTGATTTGGATTTCTCTAATGGCTAAGATGCTGAGCATTTTTTCATGTGACTTTCAGCCATTTTTAACTCTTCTGCTGACAAGTCCCTTTTTACTTCTGCACCTCATTTTTAATTGGGTTTTTAAGTTGTTTGGGCTCTAGTTTTTTGTGTTCCCTATATATTTTAGACATCAATCCTCTGTCACTGTAGGGTTGGTAAAAATAATTCCCATTCTGTAGGTTGTTGATTTATCTTATTGACTGTGAGCTTGGCCTTACAGAAGCTTCTTAGTTTAAGGAGGTCCCACTTATTGATTGTTGTTCTTAGTGTCTGTGCTACTGGTATTATATTTAGGAAGTAGTTACCAGTACCAATGTATTGGAGAATATTTCCCACTTTCTTTTCTATCAAGTTCAGTGTAGCTGGGTTTATGTTGAGGTCTTTGATCCACTTGGATTTAAGTTTTGTGCAGGGTGATAGGTTTGGACCTGTTTTCATTTTTCTATACACTGCCATCCATTATGACAACATTATTTGTTGAACATACTATCTTTTATCCACTGAATATTTTGAGCCTCTTTGTCAAAATTCAAGGGTTCATAAGTTTGTGGATTAATGTCTAAGTCTTCAATTCGATTCCAATGATCCACAAGTCTGTTTTTATGCCAGTACTAAGCTGTTTTTTATTACTATAGCTCTATAGTATAATTTGAGGTTGGGGATGGTGATGCCTCCTGAGGTTCTTTTGTTGAGCAAAATTGTTTTGGCAATCCTGGCTTTCCTGTTATTCCAAATAAAATTGAGTATTGTTCTTTCCAGGTCTGTAAAAAATTGTGTTGGGATTTTGATGGGAATTACATTGAATCTGTAGATTGCTTTTGGTAAGACTGCCATTTTTACTATGTTGATTCTACCTATCCAAGACCATGGGAGATCATTCTATTTTCTTATATCCTCTTCAATTTCTTTCTTCAGAGACTTAAAATTTTGTCAAACATATCTGATACTTCTTTGGTTATAGTTACACCAAGGTATTTAATGCTATTTGCAGCTATTATAAAGGGTGATGTTCCCCTTATTTCTTTTTCAGCCTTTTTATCTTTAGTGTATAAGAGGGCTACTGATTTCTTTGAGTTAATCTTGTATTCTGGTACAGGGCTGAAGGTGTTTATCCGCTGTAAAAGTTCCCTGGTCGAATTTTGTGGGTCACTTATGTATGCAAATATATCACCTACAAATAGAGATGATTTGACCTCTTACTTGCCAATTTGTATCTCCTTTATCTCCTTTTCATTCTCTTATTGTTTTAGCTAAAACTTCAAGAACTATGTTGAATAGATAAGGGGAAAGAGGACAGCCTTGTCTAGTTTCTGATTTTAGTGGGATTGCTTTGAGTTTCTCTCCATTTAGTTTGATGTTGGCCATTGATTTCTTGTAAATTGCCTTTGTAATATTTTGGTATTTTCCCTGTATGCTTGCTCTCTCTACAACTTTTACCATGAAGGCACATTGGATATTGTGGAAGGCTTTTTCAGTATTAAGGAAATGATCATGTGGTTTTCTCCTTCAATTTGTTTATATGATGGGGACATTTATAGTTTTCTGTATGTTGAACCATCCCTGCATTTCTGGGATGAAGCCTACTTGATCATCATGGATTTTTTATATGTTGTATATTTTTTGCCAGAATTTTGTTGAGAATTTTTGCATCAATGTTAATGAGGGTAATTGGTCTGTAATTCTCTTTCTTTGTTGTGTCTTTTAGTGGCTTCAGTATCAGGTTTATTGTGGCCTCTTAAAAAGAGTATGGCAATGTTCCTTCAGTTTCTATTGTATGGAAAAGTTTGAGGAGTATTGGTATTAGCTCTTCTTTGAATGTCTGGTATAAGTCTGCACCGAAACTATCTGGGCCTGGGCTTTTTTCTTTTTTATTTGGAAGACTTTTAATGAGAGCTTCAATTTCCTTTGGTGTTATAGGACTGTTTAGGTCTTTAATCTGGTCTTGATTTAATTTTGGTAAATTGTATCTGTTCAGAAAGCTGTCCATTTCCTCTAGATTCTCCATTTTTGTGGAGTATAGATTTTCAAAGTATGATCTGATAATTCTCTGGATTTACTGGAGTCTCTTGTTATGTCCCCCGTTTTGTTTCTGATTTTGTTGATTTGGATACTCTGCTTTGTGGTTACTTTGGATAAGTTCTTGTTAACTTTCTCAAAGAACCAACTCTTTGATTAATTGATTCTTTGTATTGTTTTTCTTTGTTTGTTTGTTTCAATTGTGTTGATTTCAGCTCTAGGTTTGATTATTTCCTGACATCTATTCCTTCTAGGTGACTTTGTTTCTAATTGTTCTAGGGCCCTCAGCTGTGCTGATAGTTCTCTACTGTGGGATTTCTCTAGGTTCTTCATGTAGGCATCTAGTGCTATGAATTTTCCCCTTAAGACTGTTTTCATTGTATCCCATAAGTTTGGGAATGTCATGATTCATTTTCATTAAATTCTAGGAAGTCTTTGATTTCTTTCTTAATTTCTTCCTTGACCCAGAGGTGGTTCAGTTGAGTGATGTTTAGTTTCTATGAGTTGGTAGGCTTTCTGTGATTCTTGATGTTGTTGAACTCTAATTTTGGCCATGGTGATCTGAAATGGTACAAGGTATTATACATGTTTTTTGGTACCTGTTGATATTTGCTTTATGAGCTAGTATGTGGCCACTTTTAGAGAAAGTTCCATGAGGTGCTGAGAAATATGTATATTCCTTTTTGTTTGGGTGGAGGGTTCGGTATATATCTACTAAGTCCATTTGGGTCATAACTTCTGCTATATCCCCTATTTCTCTGTTTTGTTTCTGTCTGGTTGCATCCAAGGGTGAAAGTGGGGTATTGAAGTCTCCCTCTATTAGTGTGAGGTTTGAGAAAATACAACACAGATTTCTATATAGGATTGCATGAGTTTACATTTTTACATATCTCAACAATAAATAAGGTTTTCTTTTTCCATATAATCTCAGTCGCATTTGTTGTTGTTACAATTTGATTTCTTGCTTATAGCCATTCTCAAGTGATATTAATTTAATTTTCACTTCCTTGGTGATTAATGATGATGAACACCTTATAAATGTTTATTGGCCATGTATATCTCTTCTTGTGAGAATTTTCTGTTCAGATCT
This sequence comes from Sigmodon hispidus, assembly GCA_004025045.1. Classification (NCBI taxonomy): domain Eukaryota; kingdom Metazoa; phylum Chordata; class Mammalia; order Rodentia; family Cricetidae; genus Sigmodon; species Sigmodon hispidus. The sequence continues at coordinate 9,294 of PVIH01022378.1, read as the reverse complement.
ACTGTCATATTTAATTCAGTTGTGTTTTTAATATATTAATTGTCTGTTTAAGAATATATAGCTGCAAGGATTTTTTTTCCATTGGGTAGGGTATCTTTTCATGAAATCCCATTTGTCAACTGTTGGTCTTATTTTCTGACTAACTGGGGTCCTTTTTAGAAAGTCCATGGCTACAACTATATCTTGTACTACATATCTTATAAATTTGTTTGTGCATGAGGTAAACAGCAAATAAATATACTTTAAAATATGCCCATAATAAATATGGACTTCTATATGAGCTTCTGCTTAAAAGACAGGTAGATGACAGTAAACTCTGAAGATGCTATATCTGAAGAATGAAGAGAAGACTTTCCAGGACAGAATGTAGAGAAATGAAAGTTGCATGTAGAAGAGACACAAGAGTGAGCCTCATCTTTACTGAATAAGGTATGGTACTAGACTGGCATTAATGCTCTTACTAAGTGATAGTTTCTCAGTTCATTGCCAACATTTTTAGAATAATTCATAGCTTACAAAGGAAGTTTTATATGGAACAATTGAAAAACACTGCTAAAGTGGTTACTACTGATTGTCAGATTGACAATATTTATACTCACCAAAAAAAAAAAAAAAAAAAAAACAAGTCCCTCAGTATCATCTGTGACACCTTCTGGATTTAGATTTGGTTTATTGTGAAGGGACAAGGACAAACTGGGATCCTGGACTGAATAAAAAAATGTTAGCTGAGCCCCAGTATTTCAGTCTCTCTCTCTGCTTCCTAATTATGTATTTGAGCAACCATGTGCCTTATTCCCCTGCTGCTGTGCTTATCTGAATGTGGAAATATGCTCTGGGTCTGTGAGCCAAAATAAAGCCTTTCTCTCATTAAGTTGCTTTTATCAGTTGCATTGTCATAGTAATAATAAAGGGAGCTGTTATAATAGCCATGACACATTTGACTCACAAAAAGAAAAATTATAAAATATACAAATTCTCCAACCTAACGAGTTGAAGTACAGCCATGAAAAACATGAAAAATGAATAATCTGGAACCATCAAAATAAACAAAAGTAAATCACACACACCACAACCATGACCACAACTATTGTCACCATAAACAACAAGAAAAACAAAATAACAATAATCAACAATCATTTGTCATTAATTGCTCTCATTATTAATCAATTCACCCCTGTTGTATTGTGTTTCTGGTCAGCCTTTCCAGCTTATCCTCAAAGTTTGGACCCACAGTCCCACAGAATCACACAGACACTTGTATTATTTCTATGCTGATTGACCTAGGGCCCAGGCATATAATTTGCTAATTCCTTCATCTCAACTCAACCCATCTTGTTCAGCCATGCAGCTCAGTATCTTTTCTCAAAGCAGCATTTTCTCTGTGTTTTCTGGCAGCTCCGATGACTCTGACATCTGTTTCTGTTCTTCCTGTACTTACAGTTTTCTTAGCCTGGTAGCCCCACCCATACTTCCTGTGTCTGCTTCTGTCTGATCAGCTTTTAATTAAACTAGTAGGTGAGACAAATATTCACAACAGGAAACAGGAGCAGCATAATATACTCCCACTACATTTCCCCTTATTTTTCTTTTTAAAACAAGAAAAACTCCAAATCTATTTCCCATTATCTATAATGACATTTTTCCCACACACAAACAAACACAAACATTTATAATCCATTTTTTTGGGAATGTGGGTGTAGTTCTCTAGGTTACTTCCTGCTGAATGGGGGCATTGGTAATCTCATGAGGATCCAAAGAAAAATTTAGTATTATGAACAAGTCTTTAGTGAAGCAGTCTGTAAGGCTGGGTTATCTCAGCTGGTATCCTTGAAGTTGTTTTAGATGCAGAGCTCAGTGGAATCTACAACAGAGGTGCTCTGAAATTCTGAATCATATGGGCCATCCATTTCCACTGGAGACTTTTCAGGGAGTCTTCCTTGATTAAACTTTATTTTTCTTTAACTGGGAATAAATCCACAGCTTCTCATTTTCAGTAGAAACAAAAGAGAAACCTCTTCTCCAAAGCAGCAAATCTTTTGATTTCAACTTAAAAGTCAACTCATTTACAAAGCACATAGGCTGAATTGATCCAACAGCACTTATAATCAAATGTCTTTTAGCAGCTTTAACTATTTTATTTATAGTCAAAAAATCTTAAAAACAAGACAATAACATACAGTATCTAGACACTCCTTGTATTTTTCATTTTTACATGGCTAATTACTATTTCTTTTTACTCTATTTCTTTTTTTATGGACTTTCTCTATCATTTTCTTCTTTTTCCTTTTCTCTCTCAAGCCTACATATATTTTAAACATACCCTAAACCATTTACAAGTTTTTTTATTTTTGTTTTTTGGTTTTTTTTTTTTTAATCTGTTTCTACTGTATATCTCTTATCTTTTCTGTTTCTGATTACCTTTTGCTTGGCTAGGGTGGCTGACCCACCCAGCCATTTCTATTTCTTTCTGTTTCTACACACCCTTAATTTGCCAAGATTTGGTTTAAGGATTAAAAGCTTCACTAGAGTGGCTGACTTCACCCAGCTACCTTTATTACTTTTTGTTTCTGTTCACACCTTTAATCTTTCACCCAGTTTCCTTTATTTCTTTGTTTCTGTCCATACCTTTAATCTGCCAAGGTGTGGGTAAGGAGTAAATGCCTCAGTAGAGTGGCTGCCTGTCTCCACCCAGCTCCTAGTCTAACTTCATAGGATTTAGTTTTTTAACAGAGGTACTGCTAGGACCCACAGTTATTACTCTGGGAAATTGTAGGGTCCATATAATCACCCAGTAAAGCACTGCTGCCTGCTGATGTTTATGAATTTCAGCCAAGTATTTGGCAGCAGGGCCTCCCAAAAGACTGACAAGTGTTTTGTCTCTAAGGCTGAATCAGAAAACTTCAGTTAAAGAAGCCACGCATCTGCTTGCCTCCAGCAAACACAGCTGATCCAATAAAATGCTTTTGCTACTAAGAATCAATCTTTGACTCTGTTCTCTTTCGTTTGTGGGAACAGAAACTCTATATCCACCATAAGCAGCTTGTTTCTTACATTAAGGATCAAGAACTGGCCTTGTTGCAGCTTTTAAGCTGCACTCTAAAAGCCTGCCATTTTTAATTCAAATCTACATGCCACTCCAGGTTGTCTCTGTACCACGGCTCATGTGAAAAACATGACTCAGAAGCTGTTTTTGGCTCTGATTCTGTGCTTTAGAACCCTTTTTAAAATTTTCTCAAGTTTTATGTGGGTGTAAATCACCAACATTGGGCAGACATTTGTTGTATTGTTTCTGGCTGGCCTCTCCAGCTTATCCTCAAGGTACAGACCCACAGTCCTGCAGAAACACACTCAGCCCCACAGAATCACACAGATGCTTGTATTATTTTTACATTCATTGATCTAGGGCCTATGCATATAATTTGCTAACTCCATCTCAACTCAGCCCATCTTGTTCAATCATGCAGCTCAGTACCTTGTCTCAGAGCAGCATTTCCTCTGTGTCTCCTGACAGCTCCAGCAACTCTGACATCTATCTCTGTTCTTCTTGTACTCACAGTTTTCTTAGCCTGGTAGCCCCACCCAAACTTCCTGTATGCCTTCTGGCCAATCAGCTTTTTATTAAACTAGTAGGTGGGACAAATATTTACAACAACAGGAAGCAGGAGCAGCATAACATAATCCCACTACATCCCCCAGTAAAAAGACACAGACTAACAGAATAAATGTTAAAGCAAGCCCATCTTCTGCTGTATCCAAGAAATATACCTCAATATCAAGGATAAACATGATCTCAAGGATAATGGGTTAGAAAGGATTTTCAAGAAAAATGGACCTTTCTCCATAGGTATGATGTACCAAAGTTAAATAAAAATGACATGAGCAATATAAATAGACCTGTAACCTCTAATGAGATAGAAATAATCATTAAAAGTCTCCCAACCAAAAACAGTCCAGGGCCAGATGGTCTTAGCATACAATTATACAAGACTTTCAAAGAAGAATTAAAGCCAATACTCCTCAAATTATTTCATAAAAAGACAGGAAGAACATTGTCCAGTTAATTTTACAAGGCCATAGTCATCCTGTTGCTCAAGCCACACAAAGACAGAAAATCTCCCTCAAGAATAGCAATACAAAAATACTCAATAAAATTCTTCAAAAAGAATCCAAGAACATACCATCAAGATCATTCACCATGATCAAGTAGGCTTTATCTCAGAGAATGAATGAAATAAAACAAGAATGTTTTAACATATGAAAATTAATAAAAGTAATCCATCATATAACCAACTAAGAGGGAAAAACCACATGATCATCTAAAAGGAAAAAAAAATATTTGATCAGCTCATAAGATTCAGAATAGGCCTTTGAAAAAATTTAACACAACATTATGATAAAAGTCTTGGAGAAGTTGAAAAGACAAGGGACATAACTAAACATTTAAACTGGAAGTTTACAGCAAGCCCATAATTAACATTAACTTAAATAAAGAAAAACTCCAAGCAATTCCACTAAAATCAGAAACAAGACAAGGCTGTGCATACCTATTCAATATAGGACTCAAAGTGTTAGCTAGAGCAATAAGTCAACTAAAAGAGATCAAGGGGCAATTGAAAAGAAAGAAATCAAAGTATCTTTATTTGCAGATAATATGAGCGTGTGTGTGTGTGTGTGTGTGTGTGTGTGTGTGTGTGTGAGAGAGAGAGAGAGAGAGAGAGAGAGAGAGAGAGAGAGAGAGAGACTGTAATTATTCCACTTGGAAAATTCTTCAGCTAATAAATGCTTTCAAGCAAATAAAAGACATATTATTTAAAATTTCAAGTCTTTGAAAAAAATATCAAAAGATGGAAAGCTCTCCAATTCTCATCAATTGGTAGTAGTAACACAGTAAAAATTCTACCAAAATTAATCTGCAGATTCAATGCTATAGTCATCAAAATTTTAACAAAATTCTTCACAGATCTTGAACAAGTTTGACTTCATATGGAAATACATACACACAAAATGAGGGTAAGTAAATAATTCTGAACAATAAAAAATATTGCTGAAGGTGTCACTATTCTTGATTTCAAGTTGTACCAAAAAAAGCTATGGTAATCAAAACAATGTTATATTGGCACAAGAACAGGCACATTAATCAATGAGATTGAATTGAAGACCCAGACATAATTACACACATGACTACAAACACCTCATTTTTTATAAAGAACACATAAATATACAACAGAAAGAAGAAAGCATTTTCAACAAATGGTACTGGTCAAACTGACTGTCTTCATCTAAAAGAATGTAAATAGCTTTGTATCTATCACCCTGCACAAAACTCCAGTCCAATTGGATCAAAGACTTCAACATAAAACCAGATACACTGAACTTGGTAGAAGAGAAATTTGGAAATAGCCTTGAACTATTTGAATACGTAGACCTTGAATATATAGATCTCCCAGGAAGGGAGAAATAGAATAGATTTTTGTGAGAAGATTGGGATGCTGGAGGGTAGAATGAAAACATCAGGTGAAGGGGGCAGGTGAAATAAAGTTAGGGGAGGGAATGCAGAGAGAGAGAGACAGCTAAAACTGAGAGACATTTGAAAGGCAGCAGGGAAACCTAATGACAGTTCAAACTTCTCAAAATGCATGAAGGTGATCCTAACGAAGTAGCCAAATAAGAAGGGAGACAGAGCTCCAGCTGGCCATCTTACCAAAAAAGCTTTCAGTGCCTGGACTGAGTTATATCCAGTTAAGTTGCTGGCCAAAGGGGTCCCATGGAAATTCCAAATAACCCAGGCTGTTAGTAAGACAAATAAATTGCTCTCCACAGAGACAGCAAGTCCCTGTTGCTAAAGATAACACCTATACAACTCATTGAACATGAAGATGTTTACCTGTTGTCTGCATAGAACCTTCAACCCCTTGCTCTAATATGTTTGGTATACATAGATAATCTTCAGGCTAAAAAATGGGAAACATGAGTACAAACCCAGACATAAAGCCTTTGATGTACAATATTCTGCCTGCAAAATATGCTAAGGCAATGACAAAGCTTGTGGGAGTAATTAACCAATATCTGATTTGACTTACAGCTTACTCTACTAGATGGAACCCAAACCCGACACTGTTAGGGTGGTCAAGAACCAGAGAATAGACAGCCCAAAGATCTGGGGTAGAACAAATACTTGCTGGTCAAAAAAAAAATTAAAATTCGATAACCTGAAGAATTGCTGAAGGAACACAAAGAATGAAGTGGAAAAGGTCTGTGGGCAGCCTACCTAGTCTTTTGATAACATAATATATATGAGGTTTCTTTCTAAAGTTTTATCACTTGATTTCATCAAGCTTTATATATGAATTGAATATTTGGTAGAATATGATCCTTCTTTTCCAAAATTAGCACCTTTTAATGGGTCATTTTACTTTTGGATAAAATTTAAATAAAGGTCATTAATTCCCTCCTTCAGCTCTCCTGATATATATGTATATTTATGCATATATATGCACATATATGAAATTATATATATATAAAATTATACATATAATTTTATTGATTTTATAATTTAGAGAAATTGAATATTCACATTTTAAATGCCTTTTCATCAAAGTTTGCTTTTATATCATTTTTCATATATAATAGATTTTTAAATGCAGTTAATTATCCTTGATGCCTTGTATTTTGTGGATTATTCCTTGGCTGATTTAGAATTTCATTCCTCCTCTAAATATATTGGTTAAGAATTGTGATAAGTGAAAATAGAGATAGGTCAAAGGCAGTGAGTAAAATACCACTAAGGTAAGTTTTTAAAATTAAGTATAGGTGAGCATTTTCTTTTAAAATCTGTCATAATGCTTTCAAGGGAGAAATAATGTGTTATAAATGAATGGAGGGGATGTCAGTAAATCTAGATTTTCTTTCACATTTTAGATTAGCTGTCTAAAAACTTCTGATTTCTTTACAGATAAATATATATAGGAGTATATTGAGCAAAGCAATGAATAAAACTGCAAAATACACAAAACATACATTTCATTGGTTTAGTACACAGAACAGAAAAAGTTAAAAATTTATGCAATCATAAGGTAGAAAACATAGATATATCTTTTATTGCTTTCTATTTATTGACACACACACACACATTGTCATAAGTAAAGGTTAGGTAAAGATGAGGCCACTTTTGGAGACACATAGATCTTTCTGGAAAGGAGAAATAGAATAAATAGATTTTGCAGGTAGTCTGGGGACAGGTGGGGACAAAGCTAGAACTGGAGGGCATTTGGGGATGGTGTGAAAACCTAATGCAGTGGAAACTTCCTGGTATCTGTGAGGTAACTCTAATAAAAACATGGCAAAGCCTCCAGTGATTGGGACTGATTTGCATTTAGTTGAGTTATCAGTTAAGGGGAACCCATAGAGTTCTCCAAACAACCTGAGGTGGTGTTAGATCAGAGGGTTACTCTGAAAACTGACAATGGGGCTCTCTTATCTTCTTGAAAAACATAAATATCCTCACCACAGCTCATTTAATGTAGAGAGGGCCATTTGATGCCTTCATGGTGTCTTCACACCCTACCTTCTCATCACTTTGGCACAAGAAGTTACTCTGTAGAATACAGTAAGAGAAACTGGACACTAACCCCAGTCACAAAACCCTTGAGCTATAGTTTGTTCTGCCTGCAAGATGTGCTGAGGCAATGGTGGCACAGAAATTGTGGGAGTGGGCAACTATGCATCTGTGTGCACTACATGCTTAGTATAGAAAATCGTAACTATATTCCCTAATTAGAAATCAGTGAAGTATCTATTATTTGTTTAGAAGGTTTTTGTAAATATGTAAAGAAAAATAAAAGTAGATCCCTTTCTATTATACACTGAAATAAATTTTATACCAATGAAAGGCAAAGTAAAATATCAATTCAAAATATAAGAGGAAACAGTTTTAATGAAGCAAAGTAAAAAACAGTCATTAATATGGTTTTGCATTTCATATCACAACTGACCTTTAAGAAATAACATTGTTAAAATTGGGTATATAATTTTGAAAAGGATCTTCTTATGCTCTTTATAATTGAATAGACTGACTCAAGATGCACCTATGTTAGCTTGCCTACCATGCATGGGGTCCTAGGTTCACTCTTCAATACTGTAAGTTAACAATAGCAAAACAAATACATAAACATATATTTTCACAGTGAATTAAGAATCATTCTATCGGCTGCAGAATCCCAGCACTCTCTGGAGCAGGGGCAGGTAAACTCTGTCCCTGACCACACACACAGCTCCTGCTGAGGGAAACCCCCGCCACGACCTCAAACTGAGCGAACCAACTACAGGGGTCTCTGAAGGGCAGATTCAGACCCCACCCAGAGGTCAGGAGGGGGCAAGAGGCCTCAGTGCCTGGGAGGGAGAGTTGAGCTCCCATTGCTTCTGGTCCCACTTCCGGGACCCAGTGCTGGCTGCAGAATTCCAGCACTCTCTGGAGCAGGGGCAGGTAAACTCTGTCCCTGACCATATACACAGCTCCTGCTGAGGGAATTTGCACGGCTCCCACCATGACCTCGAACTGAGCAAATCAACAACTGCAGGGGTCTCTGAAAGATAGAATCAGACCCTGACCAGAAAGGTGACAGGAGGCATACAAACCCGAGTGCCACAACTGACCAGGACCCATCTAATCGTGAACCACTGAAGCCATGGGCAAACGTCAGTGCAAAACATTACATAATACTACAAAGGACAACATGGTAACTCCAGAAGAGAGTGGCGATCCTACAAATATAAGGCTTAAACTGACCAATGAAGAGGAAACAGAAGGAAGCAACACCAAAAATTCCTTTTTGATGTTCATCGAAGCTCTCAAAGAAGATATGAAAAAAAGCCTTAAAGAAATAGAAGAAAAAACAAACAAAAAATTGGAAGAGATGAACAAATCTATGAAAGAAACATGCCAGGAACTAAAAGCTGAAATAAAAGCTGAAATAGAAGAAATAAAAAAGGCGCAAAATGAGGCAAAATGGAAATAGAAAACCTGAAGAAAAAAGCTGGAACTACAGATACAAGGATAATAAACGGAGTTCAAGAGATGGAAGATAGAATCTCTGAAATGGAAGACTCAGTAGCTCAAATAGATGTATCAGTCAAAGAAAATAGTAAAACTAAAAAAGCCATAACTCAAAATGTTCAGGAAATCTGGGACACCATGAAAAGACCTAATTTGAGAATAATAGGAATAGAAGAAGGAGAAGAATACCAGCTCAAAGGCACAGATAATGTTTTCAATAAAATCATAGAAGAAAACTTTCC